>APFE030490940.1:5936-17093 GCA_000404065.3 Pinus taeda | reverse complement strand
TTCTGGGAGATGATGTAATCAACTGACCTTGTTCCTTTAGGCAGTGAAGCAACACTTTTAGGGACTTAGGATCCCTCAGTTTATGGACATTTATGATTGGGATTGAAGTGCCCAAAAATGTCTATAACAACCATCCCATTAGCCTGCGGATGATAGGGTGTTCTATTCTGACTGTAAACCTGAAACTCCTTCGTCATCGTGTTGATCATCTCATTGAGAAAGTGTGTACCGTGATCGCTCATTAGGATTTTTGGACAACCGAACCTTGTCAGCACATACTCAAAGATAAATTTTGTTGTTGTCATGCTCATACAGTCCTTCACAGGTTGTGCCTCCACCCATCTGGTTAAATATTCAGTCGCGATGATGATGTACCGCACACTCGTCTTCTTCCTTGGAGGCTGGATTGGTCCTACAAAGTCAACCGCCGACTTCTCAAAAGGCTGTAGTGATATCTTCGGATTCAACGGTAGCTCATCCCTGTGCGAGGGTCTGCCTGTCCTTTGGCATGCATCATATTGCCTACAATACACTTTTGAATCCTTATGCAAGGTCGGCCACCATAACCCAGCACGTAGAATCTTCTGCGTTGTTACTTTTCTTAAATAATGACCTCCTGCGGCTCCATCATGAGCCTCAGCGAGGATGTTGTTTCATTCAAACTCTAGCACATAATGTTGCAATATCTCATCTGATCCCATTTTGTTCAAGTGCCCTGCAATGACAAAAAAGTTTGTCACACGCACTACCAGTTCCTTCTTCTGTTGACTTGTATAATCGTCTGGAGTCGTTCCTGTAGTCAAGAAGTGGATAATATCTTCAAAGTGGATAATATCTTTAGGTAGCCCCTCCTCCAAATTAGTATGTTCCTCTCCCATTTCGATGCATGATAGATGATCCAATCTAGCATTCAAGTGTCTTGGTTTCACAATAACTTCAAAATCATACTCCTGGAACAACAACAACCACTTGCATATCTTCCCCCCCAACATAGGCTTGTTGACCAGGTATTTCAATGTGGAATGGTTTGTATACATCTTGAAGTGTCTGCCCAACAAATAGTGCCTGAACTTCTGGAACACGTACACCATATCTAATCCTCTGTGCTCTGATATGGAATGATTTTTCTCTGCTTTGGACAACTTCCTACTTGCATATAGTATAGGATGATCCACGTCCCCTTCACCAGCCTGTGTCAGTATTTCCCCCAAGGCAATACTTGACGCGTCCACATGCACATGAAATTCCTTCTTCTAATCCGGGAAGACCAAGATCGACGCGGTGACCATCTTCTCCTTCAGCACATCCAAGCTCTTCTAGAATTTTTCATTCTAACAGGACATAACATCCTTTTTTAACAATTTTTCTATCGGCGTGGTAATCTGGGCATAGCTCTTAATGAATTTCCTATTGTATCCCATATGCCTAAGCGTTTCGCACATCTATTTCACACTCCTTGGCGCCTCCAAATTGATTATGACTGCAATCTTAGTTGGGTCTACCATAAAGCCTTGTCTACATACCACATGGCCTAGGAAGACCCCAAAAGGGACACAAAACAAACATTTCTTCAGATTGAGTGTTGAGTGTGATCTGGTACCTCTGGCATGTATCTAGCATCAAGCGTATACTTGCCACATGGCGCTTCACCAGTCTGAACACTCTTAAATCATCAAAGTATACTTCTAGAAATTTATGAATAAAACCATTGCACATTGTGATGATTACACGTGAAAATATCGTTGACATGTTCTTTAGCCCAAAATGCATCACCGTATATTGGAAGCATCCCCATTCAGTCACGAAGGTCGTCTTACTTTTATCCTTCGGTGCAATATTGATTTGGTGGTACCCCGAGAACCCATCAGTGAATGAATATGCTTCTTGGCTGCCAAAATTATCTAGGACCTCATCGGTGAATGGGGTTGGGAAGGGATCATGCACGTAGACATCATTCAACTTCCTCAAATATACACATATCCTTATTTCTTTCTTCTTCTTCTTTTCCTGAACCACTATTGGGCTTACCCAATCAGATTCTTCCATCGGTTCAATAATACCCATCACGAACATCTTATCTAACTCAACATAGACCCTTTCCTTATACTTCGGATTGTGGCAGTAAGGTCTTTGTTTCACAGGATTCACATTTGGTTTAGGGTGATCTTCATGACACCCAGGTCTCCTATTAGTCCTTGTAGATCAGAAAACTTCATGGGGAACAAGTCTTGATATTCACAGAGCAATTCAGAGACCTTATCTATTGTCGCATCATCCCAATAGCCCCTAATCTTTGCAAACTTTGGCTCTGCCTTTGTGCCAATGTTCACCTATCTGGTCTTGAGTGGCTCAGTTATGTTTGGGTTCTCTAGTTGTGGTCCTTCAACTTTGTGGTGACCTTCAGTCTCCAGGATATTAATCTTTCTCGGGTCTTCGTCTTCTTCTTCCGCTGTTACATTGTAACACTCCAGCGCGTGGCTCAGCTAGGTAGTCCAATCAAGTTGAATCAGGTCTAGAGGATCTGTAGTATCCTAAAGATGGATGTCTTAACCTCCTGCAATGCTTCATCGATAGATTCAAATCCATCCTCAAAACTGAATATCATAAGAAATCCTTGGTGTAAAACATCCCATTCTTCAGTGCCATGACGAAGTTCTGTCTCCAAGTACCAATTCATTGGTATAACAACCAAGGTATGACAAAACAAATGGACCCAATCCATTTGGCCAAATGATCACGCGGATCATTCCTCCCGTCATACTTTTATGTTAGTCATACCTTCTAGTGGCCACATCATCCTTCTATATTCACACCAATCCTCAAAACTGTCCTTGTGTGTACCCCACCATCTTGCGGGTGTAGTGTGTAGTGCCCAATCTAATGCTTGGAAGTGATGCTTCTCAGGCACTTCTCTTTCGAATGCATTGAAAAACGTTCAACGTCATTTAACCCATCATAGTGAGGTAGATTTCTTACCTCTGATGATACACAACGCAACAACTTGGTCATCATATTACAACGCAATTTAGATACTTCATGCGATCGGTTTTGCCAGTGCTCCAGTTCTTCGTCTGAATATGATGTGCAGGTGCTCTTGCGGTCCCATGCAATACATCCGTCTGCTATCGGATTCACCCAATATTGGTCTCATGCATTTATCTTGTTAATCTAGTCCAAATCGTCATCACTTTCATAATCACAGACTAGTTCTATATAGCGCGGTCCTTTTGTAGGATCCAGTGATGCCACTACGTGGAGAAATTTCTTCTCAAATATCATCTTTTGCTTCTTCAGGTTGATTACCCATTCATGTCAGTGGCCTAATCGATCCCAAGGAGCAAGGGGTAGGGATTTTTGTCATCCATAATCTCTATTACTTCAAAATTTCCAGTGCGCTCGCACCTTCAATGTCAACTATTACCCCCTGCAACCTCTCCATTGGGATGATTTTCTATTGATTCACCATCCTTAACTGGATCAGAGACCATTGTAGTGTAGTCCTCCCCATTCTTTCCCATGTTTGTTTTGGCAAAACATTCATGTCGAACCCCAGATCCAAGATAACTTGGTCCATTTCATATTCTCTTATTTGCACGGTGAGTCTCATCTCATGTCCAGTCCTTACCTTATGCTTACCAAGCTTCCTGACTATGTGTGGCTCGCCAATAGCGTTGTCCTTGAAAGCGCACGATTGATCAATTCCCGGAGTCACTTCACAACGTTACTATCGTGGAGCAGTTTCATTCAGGTCTCCAAGAACGTGGTAATCATGGATGGGTCCATTTCTTCAACCGGTTTCTCCTGACTTCCTGAGGTAGAGGCCTCAACATAACTTTTCTTCACTTCCATAAATGTTACTTTTGCATGTTCCAAATGAAACCTGGTCTCCTTTTCCGGTGCTTCGCAGATCTACTCGCCTTCTACAAGCTACTTCCCCTTATCCTCACCAGTCATCGTTCCACTTCGTAGCATAATGTTTACCTTAGGGTCTTCCTTGTGAGGCTCAACTCTCATCATCTGTAGGTTTTGAGTTGGTTGTGGAGGCTGCGCCCCCTTTTCTTGAATCTTAGTCAACGATATAGGGTAATGCTCAGTCACATTGTCAAACTAAGTACAATGGTAGCATGACATTCGCTTCAGATTCAGGCAATCTCTCACGTAGTGTCCTGGTCCTCCACAATTGTAACAAATAAGTTGCCCTCAACCTCTACCAGTTCCTCCTCCTCCTTGGCCTCGGCCGTACACTTGATACTCACCTCGCTCTCCTCCAGCACCTTGGTCCGGAGGCCGCGTTTCTGCCTACACCCTAATATAGGTCTATTGTCCATCATTAATTCGTAACTACGACAATTATGCTCGTCATGCCATACTAATTGACAAAAATTGCAGAATAGTTGTTGTGGTGTCTATATGAATTTCTGCAGTAAATGGAAATTATCGGTTGCATGTGTCCTAGATACCTAGAAGATAGCACACCATAGGGTGGACCCTGTACTTGGCCATGCTATAACCTATGGCCTTAGAGGCATTGGTCCCCCTACTGCAACATAATTTGCAAAGACTGAACAGTGATCCTTGTCATGCCCCTGACCTTTGCATTTTAGGCACTAGACCTCTTCATGCGCCTCCAACCGAGTTTTTATGTCTTTCTTTAGACTTTGCATTTCGAGGCAAAGGTTCTATAACTACACATGAATCTGTTGAACCCCTAGATTAGAATCCTGCATTGGTGTCTTGTGCAATCTCATTGCAATTTCCAGAGCTTCCACTTGGGTCCCGAACTTTTGTTCTGATAGTGCAACCCTTAGGCGAGGCAGGAGCGAGGCCACAAACCATTCGTGGTGCTACCCATCAGTCAGATTCATGTTGGCTTCATGGATCGTACACTTTAATATTTTCTCCAAATCCCAGAGCGTCTCTCCAGGCTTCATCATGATCTCCTTGAATCCCACAATGGATTGTGCTTGAGACTTTGGTCTACTGAATTCCCTATTCAGCATAGTCTTGATATCTGCCAATGCGAACGTCAGTTTATCAGTATTGTACTTAATGTACCACATTAGTGCACAGTCTTGCAAAGCAATAACCAACGTTTCTTTCTTCATTTTATCGATTGTGATACCTTAAGCTTCCCATACAACCTCATGACAAACCATTACTAGTCTGGATCTTCATTTCCTATGCCCTTGAACATAGGTATCTTTATGGAGTTCACCATGTTGAAAGGTGGTGGAGGTGGTGTGGGTGAGGGGGCAAGTGGTGGAGGTGAGGATGGAGGTGGTGTGGGTGGATGAGATGAGGATGGAGGTGGTGTGGGTATTCATGGGAACCCTTGTCTTATCAACTGAGTAGAGCACAACAGAGAAGCATGTGCTTCTCCTTCGTCATTACTCAGAGGAGGATCAATCGGTGGGCTATATTCAGGACCTTTTCTTTCTTTGTCCCTGAAAGACCTGCCACTTCACGTAGCCCCAAACATCAAGGTAACCGCATGACCCACTTTTCACACAAGAGAACCTTAAAACAAGTATTTAATGATTTCAAATACTTACCTTGCGGCCCCTTGAAGAAGCGGCTCTCTGCTTCGCTGTAACTAACCGAATTATTGACAGCGAACTCTGGCACAAGCCCTCCTATGATACAGTCGAGCCAATGATTGACAACGCACGCGATATTATCTTCAGAAGCTTCCAATTTCCGTACTAACTCTGGGGTCCAGACAATCAGACCATCAAGCCTCCACCTCCCTTAGTCGTCTGCCAACTTCGCGATCCACTCGTATAATTCAACTGGGAAGGAATAGAAGAAGATTTCATTTATCTCTATGTACAGATATCTGTCCAACCACTTTTCTTTCGTCAATCACAGATTCTAGTTTTCTTGTGCTGCGAATTTGTGGATGTTTCTATCCAACCAGTCTTCAATCTCCTTCTTAGTTGGATTTCAATGATGTGACATCACACATCTCGTTATGCAGATCTTAGTCTCGGCAATGAAACCATTTGTTGGCTTGATGGGCCCTGACCCAGGTTCAGTGTTAATCAACTAAGAAAATCCCTACACTACTATCCCTTTCGACATCAATCCATGGAGTGCGGATTGAAGTCTCACCCAAAGCAGTATGGGGGGATGTAGGAACCAAGTTTCTGCACCTTGAGATGGTTGTGATGTTAGTTTTACACTTTAAATCTGCCTTCACATAGATTGATAAGCCTTTAGGGCTTATCGATGTAATTCTTTATCAGTCTTTCACAACCTCTGCAAAGGTCTGCGATCATCCTTCGCATAACCCTAACAAGCAATCTCGGCACTTACATGCCTCTGTAACTACTTTGTTGTATAGTTTCCTGAATTATATTAAGTGTTCGTCAATTCTATCATACAATTAAGATTGTCTTCGCGTAAACGTATATCTCTACTTGTGTTCATATAACAGAGGAAAACATATATATTCGCGCATCAAATTAGCAATAAAACCCAAACCCAGTCCTTAACATAGCATAATTGCATGCAATTGACAGAAGCAAAATGCAAAACAATTTCAAAATACTTCTTTACTGATGGTTCAGATTTTCCAGTACAGACTCTAACTGCCCTGTGCACACAGCTGCAGGGGTCTGCGCACTAATCTATGAACTTCTACCCTAGGCCTCTACACACTCAACTATATAGCCTCTTTCCTATGCTAAGACTCTCACTCTTATATTCTCACAGACTCCTCAATGACTCTATCTATACAATCCCATTGCCCGCTGACCAAGGGTGGATCTCATCAATCCAACACAACCTATCTAAACTAGGGGCATAAACCCTTTTTGACTCTTGATATCTTCGAGCTCTACAATCACAAAATGTTGAGACTTTACATTTCTTTATACAAAATTCAGGCTTTTTTCTCCAAAACATAGCATTTTAACCTCAAAATTGACCCCAGGCGACCCATTCCCAGCACCAGCCTCGCCATAACTATGCATCACGCAGTCTTTGAGCTCAAGCTTAGCCCTTGAGATCTTAAGCTATTCAATTCACAGTCCCTAGGCCTAGTTTGTCTCCCAAAACTATGCAGTTGGCCCCAACAGTGCAAAACCCCTCAGCTAATCCCACTGAGCCTTAAAACTGCACAGTTTCCTTCCTTAGTCCAGCATGGATTATGAATTTCACTATCTCAAGGCTCAAGCTTCACCCCTAATATCCTGAACTACGCAATTGCATAGTCACTAAGCCTCTCTCCTAGCCTACAACTTGGTTCCGACTCAATCAGTGGATCAACATATCCCATCTTAGGCTAAGCGTTTTATCGGACAAATGTCATCTTGTCATGAGTGAATTGTAGATGCAGGTACTCTATCATACCATGACAAGATGATAAATAACGAGATGGAGAACGAAACATGCTGAAAGACACCTGTGTAGTTGATTCTACAATTTGATTAATCAAGAGAAGACAAAAGGGAAACCAGTTTGGGGCAATAGCTCAAGACTTGATATCATTAAAGACTCCTTACCTCTAAGCCATCCTTAAGAATACATGTAGCAAGTAGTAGCAAAAGTGGCTTGTCATTATAATGTCATCAAGAATTCCATGTTAGCAGTGTCATGTCATGATTTTTCATATGCCACATCATCATTGTGGGTTATGTAGTTATTTATTCAAAATGTATTGTAAAGTGAAAGTCCAAAGGACACATTTAGAATATGAAGAGTCATGTAAAATTGAAAAGTCATAGGAAGTCAAATAGTCATGAGGGTAGCTAAAGAGTCACAAGGAAGGTGAAGCATCACCTCATTGGTTATATATACACCCTCATTGTACGAGCAAATGAATTTTCACCTTGGCTCCTCTTGCAAGGCATTAGAGAGAAAAACTAGTTCTTTTGGGGAGAAAGGAGTGGCTCCAATGATCCACTATTGGATCTAGTGGTGTTTATTGTATATATGTGTCTTGGAACTTTTACTTAATATAAGAAGCCTCATGGCTAAGATGTTTTTCATGCGTGGATTATGAATATTTGTAAGACTATTTTGTGGATATTTGTAATTCATGTTTGCTTTCATCTGTGCTAAAGTAGTTGAACTAGTTTGGTTATTTTAGTACTTATCATATTGTGAATGTGTTTTAATGGTTACTATGGTTGTCACATTCTTGTGGACTCTTCTACTATATATTAGACAAATCTTTCTTGTTGAATGGTTGTATTGTCCATCGCATCTTTATGGACTATTCTGCTGAATGTTGGACGAATCCTTCTTTGTTACATGTGTCTCTACTACGGTGGTACTATTACCTCTCTCTTAGCTCACTTTCTTTTATTCCCCTGCAGTAAAGATACTTGACACACTTACAACCGAACACTCACCAGGAATGCTCACTTTATTTTTGAAGGCACATTTTCATTCCTCACTCTTGTTGACAGTTAGAGGCAAGGAACATATTTAAGAAACTGACAATCAAGCCATATTTTGGATGGGACTCCTATCCCAAATGTTGTGAGGTATAATTGGGACCACATATTAGGGAGGCTCCTTGAATGTTGGTGTGTCTAGCACCATCAACATTTATGTTGCTAAAAGGAGGGCAGCCAAATTTTTATGAATGGTAACCTCACCCACCCAAATACTACTTCCTCTGGTCAAGGTAGTAATATCCCCAACACCTCCCCTATGCATATTCCTAAAGTTGGTAATCCTTCTCAGCCCGAGACTGTACAAGCTTGTGAGATCCCTTACAATCAAATTCAAGCCATTCGCCCTATCACCCGTAAGTTTGCAAGAGTTATTGGATTGATACCCATAGTAAACAAACTTCAATATTTTAAAAAGAAGAACCCAACCACCCCCACCGGGATAGTGGTTTCAGCAGTTGAAGATTTGGCTCTCATCATCCTTGAAGAGTTAGCAGACTCTGAAGAGAATGCAAAAAACCCAAAGGAACTTCCATCCTTCAATGGCGGTGATGGTGATAACATGGTACTCTCAAACGATACTTTCTGTGGGTTAGGTGGTGAAGAAGAAGAAGACCAATCAAATTCTCACGAAGAGGGGGCAAACAACGACGAAGACATGGTAGACCAAGATCTAGATTGGATGACTTAGGGCCCACTTGCACTGTTGGGTGTGTTACAAAAAATGCTAAGGCGCCTAGAGAAGTTGTTAACGAAGTATGACCTTAACAAAGCAGTGAAGTTGGAGGACCACCTAGAAAACTTTTCCTGCATCTATAAATGTTTGAGGTACGTTATGAGGATGTTGCATGTATAATTTTTTCATGTACCTTAGATGGAAGAACAACTATATGGTACCACAACCTTCCTCGAAACTCGATCCAGAATTGGAAGGGTTTTAAGAAATTGTTTCTGGAGAAATTTGTTGATGATAAAACCCCCACCATGCTTTTAAGAGAGTTGAGAAGCCTTAAGATGGAGAAGAAAGAAAAAGTGAAATATTTAAATCATAGGTTTAGCCATATATTGAATAGATTTTCAGCAAACACGAAACCTCATGACTCTATCACCATCAATTATTTCACATTTGCCTTACCCAAAATCATTGTGCAATTCGTCAAAAGATCCAACTTTGGCTAAAAAAATCAAAGAGGAAATCACAGTTGAAAGGACTTGTGTGCGATTGGAGTCATCACAGATGACGAATCAATGAAGGACTCCAAAAACATGGGTAAAGGTTCTTAGGCCTTGGTAAGTAAGACCAAGTAGAAAGAAGCAACTTATCTTGAGATATTGACCTGCACTATGAATTCTATGTCCAATGAGTTGGTAGAATAGAAACATAGGTCAAGCAAGACCACTGTGAGCATCAAGCCTCCTAGATTCAACATTCTAAGAAGGTGTTAGTGTCAGTCTTTACAGCCTTCCTCCAGTGATCAAATATGCTCTTACAAAGTTATTTTGAAGTGTCAAGGTCAAATTTTGTCATTTCAAAGAGTTTTCAAGAAAACTTTGGTCACTAGGCATTAGGTCTAGGGTTTGTTTTCACTCCTTCTAGGGTTTGCCCAAATGTCAGTCCATGTCATCATTCAGCTGAGCCTATCATCATTCATAGGGTTTTCATTATCATGTCAGTGTCTAATGAGTCATTCTACGTCTTGTTCATGCTTCAGTTGCGCCCAGGCAAGGTCATTTCCCTCTCCTAGGGTTTTGAAGCCATTTTCTCTCGGATGGTCAAATCATCGGCAAAAATTGTTTCCTGATGTTCATACACCTTCCCCTATCCTTCATGTACCCTATCAAACACTTCCCATCCCTTAGACCCGCCAAATTCCTCATTTTTGCACAAACCCTAGTTTTTAGCTACAACTTGGCAATTTTCTAGGTTGGGCCTGTGTTTTGCCCTTTTGGATCCCTTTCCCTCACTCAATCTCTGAGATTCCACTGTCTCCTACTTCCTAACATCCCTCCCCACTCCCACAAATTTCCCCAAGAATTTATAAGCCCCCTATCCCCTTCATCTCGCTTCATTTCGACAGAATTCCTTGTTTCACACATCGGGACAAGGTCGCACTCAAATGATGCTTCAGGAGCAATCAAAGATGAATTTTTGGGGAAACTGGAGAAGAGTTTGTGTCCAACAAATATGGCCAACGAAGCAAAAAAAATCCTTCACTTTTTACACAGGTGTCCATGGTTTGAGAGAAATGTCAAAGAATTACCGTTGCCTCAAGAGAATCGAAAGACACCCCTGAAAGGTGACCTTTGAGGGAAATCAAGTTTTCTCCTAGCTTTGGTTTGGCCAAATGATTTTATTTGATGGGTAAAATGATAACTAGGACAAAGATATATTTTTCCAATGAGCTATCATGAGCTAAATTTTGGGTTGAGGAAGGCATTCAAACGTTGACTGCAACAACACTCTTCTTTCAGGCAGCCTCATTTGGCACTTTTTGACTAGTCTTGGGAGATTTGATTTTTGATAGGTCAAATCAACTCCAAAGTCAGACATTCCAGTTGCGTTGGCAAGTAGACTCCTAGATATTTCCAACGCACTATCTTGCACCTGATTTGGACACCGTGAAGGCCCTCAAACAGAGTTGCCAATGCGCGCGACCAGTCAAAGTCAGGGGCGCGACCACTCAGGGAAATTTGCCAGTTTTGACCAGTTCGGCCAGCAAAACACTGTTTTCACCTTGGTTGACTTTTGAGGCAT
>APFE030490939.1:44878-58888 GCA_000404065.3 Pinus taeda | reverse complement strand
ACAACACCAAGGCTCAGGTTGTAATGGTTCCTTTGATTATTTAATACAAATAAGTCCATTCTTCTCAATGATTTGTTAATGAATTATTTCATGTATTCCTTTGTCAATATGATAGATATGCTTTATTTTATGATGAATATTCAGATGCTATGTAATCGTTTGCTTTGTTAGTGTATGCAGGTCTGAAAGTGAAGGAGGAGCTCATCTGGATCAGCAAGGCTGGACTACTACAACAAGCGTGGGACCTAAGGTAAGATCGAAAACATTTGAATTCTCGTAGAATGATGTGTATCGAGAGAAGGATAGCTCTTGTTTGGTTTGTTTGTCATTAGAGAGTCTTCGACTCCTAGGGAGGTTAGATTTGTCCACAAATATAACTCATTCCGTGTGACAGGTATTATAAGCCTTGTCGAAGAATTGTTCTGAGAATAATTCCTATCGAACGAAGACCGCGACTTATTCTTCATACTTGTGTGTGAGAAGAACCAAAAGTTATGACTGCATTAAAGAGCTCTTGTAGGCCTAATTTAAAGATTGTAACCACCTTGGAAAAAGGGAGTCAATAACTCCTCTAGTTTTGGATCTAAGTATATTCAAATAGAAATCATCACATTCATCAAGAACCTAAAGGAACTGTGCTTATAAATTTACTCTAAACAAAATTGTTTGGGTCTACAACCTATCAATCCTAGAGACAATTTTTCGCATACATATATAGATGGAATAAAGCCACAAAGAAGTGACAATTCTATACATATCTCTAATAGTATAAAAGGTGAATTTGAAATATTCATTGTTCAAGCCTAGATTACCAAACAATAAACCAACCTATGGAGCCTCCACATTTGACATAGAAATAATTCAGCATGTCTTTGTTTTGCAAGAAAACGTAACAAGCTCTATGGAAAATTTATTCTCCAAAGGTATGTAAGCTTTGAGGTATGTATAACTTGATTATTTTCTAAATTTGGTTGCTAGTATGTTTCTAGGAATGGGAAATCCTTATTAAATTTCGATAATTTATAGGAATATTACATATGACAGTCACTCTCTCATTTATTTATTCCCTCTTATAAACTCTATCTCACAATTGTCTAGGGTTTATAGACATTCCATGATATATGACGATTCTTGGCAATAGTAACATTAAAGGTGTGTATATTTTATAGCTCAAAAGCCTATAAACTCTCTTTATATTCCAGTAATCATCACACTATTGTACCTGCATATTTTGGTTGTACTCGTCAAGAAATATTGCACGGACATATTAAGAATGATGATGTGGTAAATCAAATCCTTAAAAGTACAAATTGACAAATAAGGAGATGAACCATGAAGATGTTATCATATTTAAGAGGGAGTCTTATCATTAAGGAAAACCTACCAGGTTTTTTAAAGGAGTAACTCAAGATATGTATAAAGATTTATAGTAAATCTTCTTCATATTACAAGATGGGGTCATTTTGAATTTTGTTACTAACTCTTTCATGTTTAGGTCTTCTAAATCTTAAGGATTCTTGTTTGGGTGATTAATCATTAGGTTGAATTTGCCATTATACTATCCCTTATAATTTGATCACTCTTGGGAAACCCTAATCCTTAGGGTTCACTATAAAACCCTAGCCTCTTGATGCTAAACGCATGTCTATGTTAATATTGAAACCCTAGTCTACATAAGGGTTGTTGATAAAGTCTAGAACATATGATGAAATCATATTCTTTTGATGTTTATGGTTTTGGTAATGTTGTGGTAAAAATCCCTAATCATTTAGGGTTTGTCTAAGTTATATAATGAAAACTTGGATATTTGGGGTTTGATGAATTAGGGTTTATAAACAAAACCCTTGTAATAATTATAGTAAGATCCTCAGAATGAAACCCTAGGTTTATATTCGTCCAAATAATCGAAACCTTAGTCTAGTCAGAATTGTTGAATATCTAACTTTGATGTATTAGTGTTTGTATCATGGGTTTACCTAGTGGATATTGATATGAGATGTTAAGACATGATAATGAAATACTAGATATGTATATGTGTGTATGCTAATTTTATCTAGGGTTTGTAACAAAACACTAGTAAAATCTGTTATGAATTCTAGGAAATAATATTCAAGCCCTCAATGTATAATGTTAAGATTAGATTAATATCTTGGTTGAGTTACTTTAAGTATTGATGATGAAGTCTGAGGTTTATCACAAAACCCTAGCAAGTTGTTGAAGTCTAGTATATAAAAATGTAACCATTATTGGTTGTGAATCTAACCGGGTTTAGATATTTGATGTCTACAGTTTGAGTGTTTTCATGCTTACATTGTAATGGCATGATTTTGATTGACTTCATGCTTTTATATATTTGTATTTGTTTTTACTTGCTATTAAAGTTTTTCAGGTACATAATCTTCAAGATGTTGAAGATGTCCATAATTGAAGATGATAACAATAATGAGCACGATGAAGGAAGCTATAATATTGATGACGATCAATATGACCTTAATTTCATGAGAAATAAATTAAATCTTGGAAGGACAAAGTTACTTTGATATTATAAAAGAAGGAAGTTGTTGATCTCCATAAGTTGAGAGGGATCTTGGATAGAAGAGAGGGTGTATCTTCCTAGTTAAGAGGTAGGACATATGATTACACTCATAGTAAATACCTCGAAGAAAGAATGAATGAAAGCATTCCAAATAGATGTTCATTGCAAACAAAAGAGTTGATAAGTATTAATGTTGTATTTGATGCTACTGAAGAAGTAAAAGAAGAAGAAAGCTTCTCACAAGTAGTATTTCGATAACTTGATGATGATATAAGTATGATCAAAATGATTGAGGACCCCAAATTTTTATGTTTACATGTATATATATTTAAGGTTTATTACTAATTGGGGTTGTGATTTTGCAAGATATCTTCGTAAAAAGGTTGAACGTTTGAAGCATGCCTAGATTAGTAAATATATATATATATCTCATTATGAGAGATAAAGCATCTTGTGGCAACAAGATGCTTGGGAGGACATCTAGATTCTAGTTAGCCTATGTTTTGATGTCTAGATCCCGAAGTAGGGAGGGCGGCGTTGGTCATGGAGCTCAAACCTCATATATGCACCCAAATCCATGGGTTGGTGTTAGAGCTTAAAACCTAATGCTACCTAGAGTGTCAAAAACTTGAATACACCTTAGTCTGTTCTATGACTCTTCATAGAGTATATCACTTTGAGATCTTCCATGTACCTTGGTATATATGTAATTATGAACACCTCCCTAGTTAAGAGGGAGTGTTTAAAATTGTAACTAGTGTTTGTATTCATAATTGTACTTAAGTCATGATGTAATTTAATTGTCAAAAGAAAGAAAAATAAATTGACTTATTAAATCATGTGTTTCATGCTAATAGGTCAAAGCACCCCTTGAGTGCTCTAAGATTCTTTTGTTGAGTCAAAGTCAAAGTTTCATGTAAGAGACCCTTCTTAGGGCTTAGTGTTTTAAAGAAATAAAATGATTTTATTGTGTTATTCCTCCTCCATTAATTCGACCTCTTCAATAGTCTACTAGTTGACCTCCAACAAGATGACATGTTGGCCTTAACCAATCGACAAGTCAGCCTATTATTGGACATTCCAACAACTATATAAAGGAATGAACTCGACCCATTGAGAGTGTAAGTTTTGATTTACAATTTCGACAAGAACATAAGGTAATGCGAGGGAATTTTGTCAAGCCACAAAATCATAATATTGAAGATAGATTGCAGGGGCTGAGAATGTTAGCCAGATATCAGGGATAATAGTTGCAGAATGGTAATTACAGAGATCACGTATGAGTGTTGTAGGAATAATGAAGGCAGAGAGTTGCAAGACCAAAGTAGGTCGAGAACCTCAGGAGTAAATAACATCGAGAGTTGTAGAATCATAGAGAGCAGAGAATTGCAAAAGTAAGGAAGGAGACCGAAGTTTGCAAGAAGATAAGGAGACCAAAAACTTAGATGGCATGATATAATTTGTCTTCATGGGAGGTCGATTTGATGGGTGGAGGAAAATTTGTGTCATGGTCAAAATAGGTCTTAGTCTATCTCAACTTGATCTAAATCTACTAAAGGAAGAGTTTGACTCAGTTTTCCCCCAGAGAGGGTTTTTGTCCTAGTTAAGTGCCTACATCTTGTGTCACTTATTATGATTTTATTTGTTTAGCATTTTTCTTGATGAAAGGAACATAATAAAATTAAAATAAGAACTAATAAGAAGAAAAGAGAAAACACAAGAAAATATCAAAGTCTAAGTGAAATCAACCTAAGGAATATAATCTATGTAATGCCCTAGATTTCTTAACATGGTATTAAAGCTTGGTTCATTTACTTAAGGGCATACAAAATATCACAAGGGCTACAAGTCTTGGCAAAGAGATCTGGTAACATCTAGAACTGAGCTCCTAGAAAGAAGGAAATCTAAAATCCGAGCACAAATTTTTTCTTGAATTGTTTCACCAAATTATTCAAAAATATGTCATCGCCACTATGTTCCTCTCCTAATTCATCAAATTCAATGATTTGCTTCCCACTAACTTGCTCATCACTTTTCTATTGCATATAACTTGTAGCCATGCTTCTTATGGTTATTCTACCCACAAAATCTTTTGTTCCAGAAGATTGTCCTTTTTCCCTGATTTCATATCCTTTTTATGGTTTTACCCCTTTTTCTTTTATGGTTTTCTTCTGAGAAAACCTCATTCGTGCTTAAGGAATTGATTGCTCCTTTTCCCTAAGATTTTTTTTTTTTTTTTCTACCCTTCAAACTATTCCCTTGAGTATCATCAAGATGTTCCTCTCGCTCCCCTATGCCTTGAACAAATTGAGTCCCAAGAAAGAAATTGCTCACAGGTCTCCCCTCGTTGTTCTAATTCATGTAAAATTAAAATCTTTACCAACCAAGAATGGTACATGCTTCATTTAGGGTTCTTAGGTTTTTTCTATATTGCTTTTTCCATTTTAGTCAAACTATTAAGCAAGTAAAAAGGAAGGTTAAGTTAAGTGTTTAGTTACCTTAAAAGTGCATTAGAAATTTGAGATGATAGAAGAAAACTAATCCATAACGACCCTCACAAGTTAAATATTTTTGGGTGATGACTAGGGTATCACACCATTTCTTCTTGAATAATCCTCTAGGAGTCCATTTCGTGTAATTTGTTGCTTCTTCAAGTTTCTTAAGCAAATAATTCCAACTGATATCATCCATTTCCAATGTTTTAACCACTTTTCACCCTCTAGTGGTAATTTCATTAATTTTGCTATGAAATATTCTATTATTATGAGTTACATATCCCTAACTTGAGCTTGAATTCAATTGAAGGTCTTAGCGGATTCTCATGTGACAACTTCATTACCCCCACTAAACTTATGTAAAATTGGCAACCAACCAGTTTAGTGAAAACACATTTCACATTTGGGTAAGCTTCTGAAATCTCAACCCCATCCAATTCACTTATAACAACACCCATAACTCAGAACAAGTGATACACACACATAATAGAAAACTCATTTCGTTGATTTGTAT
The DNA here is from genome assembly GCA_000404065.3 of Pinus taeda. NCBI lineage: Eukaryota > Viridiplantae > Streptophyta > Pinopsida > Pinales > Pinaceae > Pinus > Pinus taeda. The sequence goes on along the minus strand of APFE030490939.1, from coordinate 53,343 downwards.
CAACTAATGGATTGTGAAAGGTCTTTACCATTTGAACTATGGTGTATAAATATATGCATGTTGCTAATCATTCCTAATACATAAATCGGTAGGTGAATTGAGAACATGGGAATACACAATTGTCAACTTTTTGAAATTATTTCAAATTAAAACACTTGTCATTACCATTATATGTGGTTGATAAAGGATCAAATTCAATCATCATGACATGATACAATATGGAAAAATTAAATCTAAGTGACATGGTAAGTGAGGATGGAATATATATGAAGACTTGTCATGAGAGGAAATGGAGTCTCATGGACATGTGAACATAAGAATAAAAGTTTTTTTTATCCAATTTTTGTACCATAAAATAAAAATTTAATGTTAAAAATTGATATCTGAAAGCTCTTCCAGTGTGTTGGCAGATTGTTGAATGTGTTTTCATTATTGTCAAACTCAAGGGGAGAATGTTGAGTTTTCATGATGTCATTGATGTCATAGTTGCTTTGAGTATCCATTCTAACTACTCATTGTCATGGATGAAGTCAGTTTGTGTATTCTATCTTTGCAGGCATTTTTCCTCTTGTTTCTTTATTCAGAATAGCATGAAACATGTCAAATTAGATAGTCCTTTCAAATACCTTTACAACAGTATATGGAACTTTTCTAACTCCTAAGGAACGAGGAGAAAATGGGTTCGAAGTGGACAGAATAAAATGGGGGATAAAATAAAATTTGTGTTGTTACATCAAGTTATGTGGGCAGATAGATGATAAGAGGGGGCCCATGTCCATCCAAATGTTAATGGAGAGGTACCCCCCACGTTGGAAACCATAATAGTTTATTGATCAACTAAGTGGAAACAAGTGAATGGTTGCATTTCCCCCTGCTCCATACAAAAACCAAGAAGAGTCCCCCTACGATTCTAGAGGTTTCTTAGACTAAGTTGCATGCGAGCCGCTCATCAAATTGGAACCAATAACTCAAGACACAAGCTTGGGACGCAGTGTCGAAAACTAATGGGAAGTGAAATGGAAAGATTTGGTCACAATGCTTGGCTGCAAGGGACATGGAAATAAGTACCAAGGGATCGATTGGACAACCCAGTTTAAACATTTTGCAAATAAAAATGAACTTGGACAGTGAGCGATACGTCGACATAGGTGTATGACTTGGAGTACACATGGAATTTTGATGATGTGGTGTCTTGTAAGAGGTGAGATATAACAGGTGATTTAGAAACTTTTAACAAGCCAAATGGAAATTTGGTGAATGACACTTGGCAGGCACACGTGCGCAATTGGAGACAGGGCAAGTTCTTATTGACATCGACAGGTAACGTGTTAGATATCATGGTAGGCGTGGACATAGGGGATCCCATGTTGGGATACCATGGTATCAAGCACCAAATACCCTATTGATGAAATCCTTTGTAAATCCTTTGTAAATCCTTTGATATTTGATATGACATGGAAGGTGTAGGTCTCAAGATGGGGTCCACTACCACATCAACTCACATTGGATCAATAAGGACTTGCCACACTATCCTCATGTGGCACCTACCCCTTCCACGTCATATCTAATATTATCCAATTTATGAAGGATTAAATCAATAGGGCATTTTGTGTCCTGATATGGGACCCACTATGTCCATGTCACCTACCATCAATATACTTCCAATTGAACAGGCATTTTCCTCTACTACTTTTTTCAACAAAGCATGAAACATGTCTAGTTAGATAGTCCTCTCAAAGAACTTCCCAATATTTTCAAATGCAAATATCCTTGAGAGGACCATCTAACTAGACACATTTCACACTCTTTTGAACAAAGCAATAGGAGGAAAATTCCTGTAAAGATATGTTAATTTTTTATTGTTCTATGGTGTATCAATTACTTTAGCCTAATTCCACACTTAAATTAGCAATGTTTCCAATTACAATTAATTTTTTCATTCATCAACAATAGTTGAAGATAGAACAATAAATGCAATGACAAACGAGACAATCAACACATCAACAAGAGACACGAGATTTGGTCAAAGACCAAGGGAAAACCCCACTAGGGGGGAAACTCTTTGAAATTCTTCTTCTTTTAGATTATCATAAAATGTTTAGCATGGAGTACAATAAGCCCAATACAATATCATCAGCAATACAAGCCAATAACATTTGGAAACAAGTTTCTAGTGTCATATTATATCAAACACAACTTTTCCAGTCTTCATTTTGTTGTAAATAACTTCGGTCAATGGTAAACTTTAGTCAAACTCCAAGTCAAATGCATGAGGGGTTGTGAATGCGACTATAGGATCCCAACCGCTCCCTTGATGCATGTGTGCTCGCGACTATAGTTAAAACTGTTTTGTGACAACCCTCTGACTATAGCCCATAAACCCTAGATCTACTATGAGCCTTAGACCTTGAAATCTCATACCTTTGCAAACTTCATTTGTTGACCTTGACTCAAACTTATGTGAACCAATCAACGAGAAGAGAATAATATGTTCGGTTGGTGATGTCCAAATGATCTCTAGGTCACTTAAATGTATAGGCATCCATGGGTGTCCAACAATCTCCATTTGATGTTGAGGCCGACGTGTCCAAATGTGCGTGTGAGGGTACATAAATTCAAAATCCAACTTTGACTTGTCCAAACAAGGTGATATTTAGGTCAATTTTGGTCCTCTCGAAAAGAGGAATTTAATTCCATCATAATGTCCATCATATGAGCTATCCAAGGTGGATTTTTACTGTAGCTTCATATTTTAACACTCCCTCTCAACTAGGGAAGATTCCACCTGTTGAAATTTGACCATCTATCAATATGTCATCATGTCATCATATGCCCCATCTCTACTCAACTCTATCTACTGAAAAATTATCGAATATAAAGAAGAAGAATCATCGGGGAGCAAAAACTACCACCCTCTATCCATCAAGCTACTACCTGGAATTTCATGGGAGAGCTACTACTGCAACCCCATATTGAGTAATAGGTGAAGTAGGGGAGCTACTACTCGACCCATCCTATTGCCTACCAATCTTCCCAACAATTATCATTAAGAGTCATGCGGTAGAACACTTGCATCATAATCCTAGATTAGATGAGATACCCGACTTACCAAGAGGTAAGGATCACATGCCTCCATGCCTCCTCAACCCATTAGCCAAACGGGGAGGGACAATCCCAACAAGCCTAGCTTGTGGGTATGATGCCAACTAGCGTATACTCTACAAAGACCAAGATAGGGTGATCTACTACTCCAACCCTATGGGTAATAGATAGGGGTGAATCCCTATTGTCTAGAGATCCCTCAACCCCAGGAGCCCTCTATCTCAATTCCTCACCCTAGGAGCTCAAATAGGGGGCAAATATTTGGCTCAATGTCCTTGATCAGTGATGCCCCTTATCAGGAAGGGGCACATTCGTCAGTCCAAGTTGCCCTCAGAATACCATGAACTTCCCTTTTGATAAATCCTTGGTGAGAATATCTGTAGTCTGCTCATCTGTCGATATGTGATGGTGTCGAATGGCTTCTCTTTGCACCATGTATTGAATGAAGTGATACCTAATCTCTATGTGCTTGGAATTGTCGCGGAATACCTAATCTCCATGTGCTCCTTATCAGGAAGGGGCACATCCATCGGTCCAAGCTGCTCTCGGAATACCATGAACTTTACTTTCAGTAAAGCCTTGGTGACAATATCTGCAATCTGCTCATTTGCCGATATGTGATGGAGTTGAATGGCTCCTCTCTGCACCATGTCTGGAATGAAGTAATACCTAATCTCTATGTGCTTGGACTTGTCATGGAATACAGGATTCTCTTCCAGATGGATCCCACTCTTGTTGTCATAATATATCATTGTAGTGTCTAGAAACTGCTCAAATAGATCTCCAAAGAGCTTCCTCAACCAAACTGCTTCATAGCTAGCCATGCTAGCTACAATATACTCTACCTTAGTGGTACTCAATGCTACGGACTTCTGCTCCCTACTCATCCAAGATATCATGGTAGATTCAAGACTAAAACAACATCTAGATGTACTTTTCCTGTCGATAACATTTCCTTCCCAGTCAACATCAGTGTATCCATGAAGTCGAACATCTCCGATAGAATATCTTATATCAAGTGTAATCACCCCATGCAAATATCTCAGAATGTGTTTGGCAATGACACAATGTGCGTGGAGAGGCTCGACCATGAATTGACTCAACATATTCACTACATAGAATATGTCTAGACGGGTGTTCACAAGGAACATCAGAGCCCTAATAAATTATCTATACTTGGATGGATTCGCCAAATCAGGTCATGTAGCTTCTCCACATAACTTTTTGAATTTCATTTCCATCGGTGTGGTCATGGATTATCCTGTCATTCCAAATCTCTCTAGTAGCTTCACAACATATTTTCCTTGTGAAAGGAAAATCTCTCTCGGCCTTTGCCACACCTCAAGGCCTAGAAAGTAGTGCATGAGTCCAAGATCCTTCATCTCAAATTTATAGGCTAGCTCCCTCTTACACTCAATCATTAGAGGCTCAATACCTATCAAGAATAGATCATCAACATATAAAACCAAAATCAGCAGCATAACTTGAACTACGTTGAAGTAGAGGTTGGGATCGACGTTGCTTTTTGTGAATCTTGGCTTCATCAAATAACTATCTATGCGAGTGCACCCTACTCTTGGGGCTTTCTTCAAACAATACAATGCCTTCTTCAATCTACAAATATGTGTCTTTCGATCCTCTACTTCAAATCCCTGTGTTTTCTAAACATACACTTCTTCTTGTAACATGCCATGGAGGATGCAGTCTTTACATCCATCTGATGAAGGGTCCATCCTTGACTTGCGACAAGGGAAACTATTGAATGAATGGTTGTATATCGAGCCACAGGTGAAAATATCATCATAATCTTCTCCGTCTTTCTTTGAGAATCCTCAAGCCACGAACCTCGCCTTGTATTTTTCAATGCTACATCAACTACATGCTTGATATTGAATAGCCACTTGGAAGTTACCATGGATTTCCCGTTTGGTCTTGGCACAACATCCCATACATCATTCTTCATAATTGATTCATATTCTTCAGACATATCATCTTTCCAAACTTGTTCTTTTACGACTTCTTCGAATGTGGAAGGGTCAGCTTGAATCATAATGCCCATGGCTGCAACATATCCCTGGTACCTGCATGGCTGCTTTCTTTCTCTAAATGATCTTTGAATGAGAACATGCTTCTCAGTATCCTGTAGAGTGTCACGTAGCCAAAGTGGTCTCTTCCTAGTAGGAGAATCACTTGGAGGAGGATCTAACTGATCCATATGCTCCATGGGATCATCAAAAATATCAATCTCGGATTTGGGTACGGAAGGACCGTTCAAAATATCCATATCGCCATTCTTCTCAGGAGGAGGAGGCAGAGGAAGGTCCCTTGCTTTTCCAAGGGCAACATCTTCATCGAATGTAACATCCCTACTAATTTCAACCTTCCTTTGATCATGAATATATATTCTGAATGATTTAGAATTTTCACAATATCCAACAAACATACGTTTTATTCCTGTAGATTCCAATTTGTTTCTTTTGTCCTTTGGCACATGGAAATATATGGGACATCCAAATATGCAGAGATGACCAATGTCAGGATTGACACCTATAAATATTTATTCGATGGTGTTTTTTTTTTAAGCTTAATGAGGCACCCTGTTTTGAACATATACAGCAACATGTGAAGCTTCGTCCCAAATGAACATAGGAAACTTTTGCCATGAAGCATTGCTTGGGTAGCTTCTACTATATACTTGTTCTTCCTTTCAGCTAGACCATTTTATCAGGGAGTATATGGCACAATTGTTTCCTTCTTGATACCTTCCTTCTTGCAAAATTCAATGAACACATGACATGTATTCTCCATCATTATCAGACCTGAATATTTTGATCTTCTTCCCTATTTGATTTTCAACCAATGCTTTGAACTCCTTGAATGTTTCAAAGGCTTCGTCCTTATTCTTTAAATAATATATCCATGTATTCCTTGAAAATTCATCATTTAATGTGATGTATATAAGATAACCACTAATAGAGTGCACGGGCATCAGACCACATATCTCATAATGAATGAGTTGGAGGATGGTAGTGGTATTATTCTCGTTAGAGGGGAATGGTACCCTTTTCATCTTCCCACTTGCACAACCTGGACATACTCCAATTTCAGAAGAGAATCATAGTGTAGATGAGCCAATCATCGGTGCCATAATTCGCTTAGATGATTAGTATTATGAACCAATGGTAGTATTAGTCTCCTAGTGACCCTGTAGAGTCCTTCATATCTCGATCCTAATGTGAATGAATTTCTCATAGGTTATCCAATAGGCCAAGAAATAAATTTTCCCTTGATGAAGGAAACCCTCATACCTTTGTCTACCAAAGCGGATATTGATACCAAATTCTTTTTTAGCCCGAGAACATACATCACATCATGTAGTAAAATAGATTCCCCATAATTCAAATGAAATTTGGCTGACCCAAAACATTTAACTAGATGAGTGGATTTGTCTCCAAGAATGATTTTCAAATTTGACTCCCACTCCACCAAATTAGAGAGAAATTCCTTATAACCAAAGAAGTGAAGAGTGACCCCACTATCAACCAACCACCTATCCTAGGAATTTGGAGGAGATGAACTAGTAAGGGCAGAAATATGAATATATTTAGATTGATTTGCAACATTACTTTCATACTTGAATAATTTTGACTTCTTTTGAGGACGATGATCTTCTTCATGGTCACTTGGAGCATCTCTTCTTCTTCTTTCATCTCTTCCATAGCAGTCATTTCTTCGGTCATCTCTTCTTCTTTGATCATTGAACCTATTGTTGTTGCTTCTAGTATTATAGTGTGGCCCATTATTCTTCTCGGGTCATTATCAAGCACACTGACCTTTCTTATGATAATTATAACATTCGATGTTCACATATTCCTTTCTTCTACTTGGATTTCAAGGAGGAGGCTTTCTTGATTGTCCTCCTTTCCCTTTCTTCTTCTTTGTATCACGAGTGATGAATGCAGCAAGCTCTCCCTCTTCATGCTTTTGAATCCTTCCTCTTGATATCATACTTGACTCTTCTTAAGTGAGATTTCCAACAATTTCATCAATGACGAGAGGACATTATTGTTGCTTATGGCAGTGATGAAGGTTTCCCAAATAGGAGGGAGAACTCTTAGAGTCATGATCACCAATTCCCTGTCAGACACAAATTCTCCAACTCCTTGTAATTTATCATTAATATGAGATATCCTCATTATGTAGGATTGCACAAATTCTCCTTTATCCATCCTGGTTTCTTTGAGTTGATATTTCAAGGAGATAATTTCATTCAAATTGTTGACTTCATACATACCAGTTATCTTAACAAACATGTCTTTAGACCTTATCAAGTTTCCAACATATGCAAGTAAATTATCTTGTAAACCATCATCTATAATTTTTTCTTTTAACTCACCTTTCTTATGCTTGTTTTGACAGCAGCAGAAGCATTCTCTGAAGGCTCGGGTACTTTTCCTTGAATGTAGTCCAAAACATCATTGTTATCAATTATGATCTCCAACCTGACTTTCCATGCAGCGAAATTGGATGAGTCACCCAACTTCTCATCACTCTTGAAGAAGGAATTCATCTTGACTTTGACTAGATCATCTCTTTAAACTTTCCAAATATGACTGCTTCAAAGTTTGTCTCCTTTTGGGTTTGTCCTTCACCTTAGCTCTGAAACCATGTTAATTTTTAGATTATTCTCTGTTGCATCAATTACTTTAGCCCAATTCCACACTTCAATTAGCAATGTTTCCAATTATAATTAATCTTTTCATTCATCAATAGTACTTGAAGATAGAAGAATAAATGCAATGACAAAGGAGGCAATCAACACATCAACAAGAGACGCCAAATTTGGTCAAAGACCACGGAAAAACCCCACTAGGGGAAAAAGCCTTTGAAATTCTTCTTCTATTAGATTGTCATAAAATGTTAAGCATAGAGTATAATGAGCCCAATACAATATCATAATAATTACAAGAAAATAACATTCATAAATAGTTTCAAGTGTCACATTATATTCGAGACAACTTCTCTAGTTTAGAAATTTCCGGCAAAATCACATAATTGATTATTTGTCGACGCGTTTCGAACCAACTAGTGTGGTTCATCGTCAGGACAAGTTGAAGATACAGATCAGTTCATCGTGTTAAATAGACTAAGCAGAGACTCCAACGGCTAGAAAGACTAACGGCTATTTTTCAACTTAGGACCCCAGTCAAACCTAAAATAATATTAATATTTTATAATTATTATTATATCTAAGGAAACACGTAAACTGGGTAAAAATAAACCGGAAAAGTGGTTAGATATTAAATTTTTATCTCTTTAATTATTTAAATTATTAATAAATATATATATTATTAATATTTTCA
>APFE030490939.1:17121-44282 GCA_000404065.3 Pinus taeda | reverse complement strand
CAATACCTACCATATTAATAAAGTTTATTCTATATTAATAATGTTTATTCTATTTAATGATTGGATAAATAGATATACATATTTAAACAGTTTTTATCATACCTTATTTAGTGAGGATAGTTTAAATCAGCTTAGAATTATAGAATTTTTATTAAGTGAATAAATGGAAAAATAGTTACGAAAATGCTTATTTTAATTCATTCATTAATTATAATTATACCTTTAAACATAGCATTATGATGTTAACAATCTAAGGCTAATCGAAAGCTAAATAAAAACCTTCCATTCTAAGGTTATTACAATTACTATTAATCAATCGCTTAGAAACTTCGGTCAATGGTCAACTTCAGTCAAAATCCCAGTCGCATGCATGAGGGGATGTGAGAGCGAGTATAGGATCCAAGTCGCTCCCTTGATGCTTATGTGCTAGCGACTATAGTTGAAACTGCGTGTGATAAGCCTGTGACTATAGCCTAGAGTAACAATATTTTCCATTTGATAATGTCTTCAGTTTTTTGTGATGACCAATCATGTGTGTAGATGCACCACTATTGATTACACAAATGTTCTCCTCTTGGAATATGCCAATGAGTGTTGAGAAGAGTCCTTCATCCTTTATCTTGGTTACTTCCTTATTTGCAGTGAATAGAAGATTCCATGCTTCCTTGATGCCTTTCTTGAGATGGCTTGCTACCTTTGAACACTTCTTAAAGAGCTTCCTCAGTGTAGTAGAGATCTTCATAATGCCCTTAGCCAACCTTAGCTCTGATACCATGTTGAGAAATTTATAGCGCAATGATTACAATGATTTCTCTTTACTTGATAACTGCTTGTGATATATTTTTTGTTACTTATTATTATATGTATGTATCATCAAACAACTACAAAAAACAAGAAGAATAAGAACACAAAATATACGCTGCAAGCCAAGGTTAAAACCTCTCCACTTGAGAGGAAAACCTGCAAATCTCTTGTCTTCCTTATAAATTCTTCAATTGATGAACTCCAAGACCTTAAGACTGACTCCAATACCCTCCAAGGCCAAGACCAAACTCTTCGGATGATGTGCTAACCTTGATCTAGTCAAACCTAGTCAAGTCTCTTCGAGTATCATCTCTTCGACCTCCATTGCAGATCTGAATTTTTGCCCCCAGCAATTGTTGCTACCACATGTGTGAGCATCAATATGCCTTTTAAGCCTTCCTTTGACCCTCGCTTTCCTTTCCCTCACTTCTAGAGCTTGAGGAATTCAAGCAACAGATGGAATTGTTGAAATATGTTATTTGTTCATAGGATGTTCGGGCACAATAATTCAGGTATAGGGAACATCTGCTTGAGATAAAGGTAGACAATATCTACTTTCTGACAGGTTTATCCAAAAGAGGTGCCCCCATCCCTCTCCTAGGGGCGAGAAGTGGTTGGGAGACAGTGAAAGATTATATCGCTACCTATTGTAGACCTCCAGCCCAACCAACTAGGGATGGAAAGATCAACATAAAATACGTGACCCAATTACCTTTGAGAATGATCTTGTTCATGGTCACAAGATTGGCAGGTAGCTAAACGCTTCACGTTGTAAGTAGATCGTACATGCAGTGCGAGGTGGAGTGTCTAGAGCCAACAATCTTCAACTGCAGTGAAGGATTTTTGGTCAATATGAAAGAACAATTGACTAAAGCAAGAGAGGGGAAGTTAAAGGACGTCAGCTATGGTTTGATCTTAGTCTCTTTTGCTCTAAAACAGGTGCCACTACTTCAGCCTCAGCAAATTATACTCGACACTATCGATCTGAGGGCCCCAGGGATGAGGAGGTGGATAAATCATATGGCCTGACATGCAGGTCCCTCAACGATCAACTTCTCACCAACTTTCTTTGGGTGGTTGCGTAGACAATTCATTATGATTAATGACTATCTTTAAGCAAGGATGGATTTTCATGATGATCCCGAGCTCGTGTTACCTAAGGGTGAGCAATAGGATGCTCCAGGTAAAATATTTCGACCATTAAGTTTTTGAAAGTTTTACAATTTCTTTTGTGTTCTTTTATGTTTCCTCTGACTAAACTATTGATGTTTTCATGTAGATATTAGATCAGTTCTACTAGTGGGTGCTTCTTATCTCTATCGAGCATAGAGACAACCACATGAGGAGGCAGTGGAACCAGTATAGGTCGATGCAGTAGGACAAGATGCACTATGAGAACTTGAGGTAGCTAAGATCCTATCAGAGGTGGAGCGCCACATGGAGGGATTGACACACGGGATTGATGAGACTGTGGTCGATCATATTCCGATGCAACTTCAGTGATACACTACTCGGGTGCCTAGCCTTATTGGTCGACTATTGCGCAAGATAGCTCGTGTAGTGTCATTCTATCATGAGCACCATTGATTTGTATACTTAGATCTCTGCATGTAGTTTTTCATATGGGCGATTTAGCCATATGTGTCACAGGGCACAATTTTTTTGCAAAACCAAACTTAATAAATATATTATATTATATATAATATATAAATATTATATATATATATAATATATATAAAGTTCTCCTCACTGTTTCCTAGTTTCTATTACGATTTCAATATGATGTGGTGTGAATTGAAGCTTATTTCCATTCGTTTCAAATGTCTGCCTAAAACGTAATAAAATGTATTTCCAGAAGATGCACTCTCAAAACCATGGGAAGGGTGGCAGGATTTCTCACTGAATAGATATTAGAAAGTTTTATTACTACGAGTTGTGAGTCAATCCTAACGACTAAACAACATATACCATGTAAAATAGCATCAGATTGTAGCTCCAACACTGCGTTATACTCAACAATGTTGTTAGTAGAGCGATCAATGCAAATCCCTTTGCATACTCTAGCTTGCCATTTGGTGCAAAGATAGCCCATGTTTCGGAAGATAGGTTTTGAGTACTACGACTAGTACCATCGACATAACCAATATATGGTTCGAGAGAGGTTGACATCTGCAAACTAAACGTAAAAGGAATCAACAGAAACCATGGAAAACTCTGAAAAACACACTTAACACACCTATAGACAGTATGTACACAGTGTACTACACATGAGATCAAGCATAGTATTTTTTGAGGTACAACCCATTCTGAGGTTGCGGCAGTGGAACTCCATCTAAGTCTACTAACTCATAAGCCCCTTTTACAAGAACTCGCTTGATAATGTATGGAGAAATAATGACTCGTCAAGGATGGAATATTCGTATATGGATCTTGACTCATGGGAAGGGAGATCGCACACTAGCTCGACTAAAAACTGGGGATTTCTTTGACTTGGACTTGATGAACTCCAAGTTGAACTCTTGGAGAATAACTATCCACTTAGAGTACTTTCCCCAACAATTGACGTGACAATATATATGTCATAGGGTTGCAATCTTAAATAACCATAGTTTTCCGAAGCAAGATGTAATGGAGAAATATTTGGATGGCTTAAAAGACTGCCAAGGCCAACTTTTCTACGTGCGTATATATGATTTCAATATCATTAAGGTTCTGACTCATATAATAAATGGGATGTTCAATCCCTATATCATCTTCTTGGACCAATACCATTGCTATAGTAGAAATGGAAACAATAGGTTATAGGAAATAATCGCACTGATAGTCAGCGGCGTATAAAAGAGATAACTGCTCTAATACATCTTTCAGGACATCAAACTCTTTCTGAGCAATGCCATCACAATTGAAGGGAATCCCTTTTTTCAGCAAGTGAGTGAATCCTTTGGTCATCTCGATGTAATTGGGAATGAACCTCTGTAGGAAGTTAGCTTTCCATTGGAGTCTTTGTAACTGAACAAGAGAAGAAGGTGCAAGAAAGTCAATGATTGCCTACACTTTCAAAGGATCAATACGAATTCCTTGTTTTGAAATGGAAAAACCTAGGAGTCGACTAGAACTAACGTAGAACACACATTTTTGTGGGTTAAGTCAGAGGTTGTAATGTCTACAATGGAGGAAAATATCCCTTAAAAGCATCAGGTGATCAACCCGATGTTTGGAATGAGCACGGAGATCTTCTAAATAGGGTTGCACAATATTTTTAATATCATGGAAAGCATAATCCATAGCACGTTGAAACATGGCCCCATCATTCTTCAAACTAAATGGGAGCTTTTGATAAGAAAAATTACCCCAGGGACTAATAAATTCGGTCTTGGGTTAGTTCGTTGGGAGAATGTTGATTTGATTATAACCCAATAATCCATCCATGAATGAATAAATCTCATAGCTAGCGTAGTCATCAACAATCTAGTCAATCAATGGGGCCATATAGTTGTCCTTTGGACAAGCATGATTCACATCTCGGTAATCGACACATACTCAGATCGTGCCTTGTTTCTTCATGACAAGGACAAGGTTCAATACCCAATCAATTAAAGAATTGAGGTATATGAAACCATCCCGAAGAAGACTTTCAACTTTAGCCTTAATCTCGATAGCCTTCTTGGTATGGACCAGACATAGGCATCGCCGAACGGGTTTGGCATCAAGATATGTTTTAATCTAGTGCACTACGATATTTGGGTCGATGCCTAACATTTCTTCATAAGTCTAGGCAAAGACATCCTAAAACTCGTGAAAAAATGCTCTATAAATCTCAATCTCATATGGAGAACAAGATGCTCCAGTGTATGATTTTTCAACTATTCCTAGTTTGATTGAAATACCGATAGGTATGGTCTCCTCAATATTCGAAAGGTTCTTTTCAAATTCCACCTCATGAATGGCGATGAAATTCGTAAAAGGCTCGATAATATTAGGAAAATATACATCACAAAGTTTATCCTTTATGGAATCTGGTAAGGAGCAGCGGTGGTGATATTTGTCCCACAACCTGTGATATGGCATCATGATAATCTCATCATTAGAGAATACGCAAGAGAATAGATTAGAAGACATGCCATAATCCAATGATCAATCTACCCAATTAATTGAAGAGAATGTGGAAGTCGCACAATCCAAATCGATGGCTTCGTAATCTAGCTAAACAAGGCTAAGCGAAATTCGGTGGCCAAAACTTTGGATGTTGGTTTCATCAGGTATAATCTAGGGATCCGTTGGGATAGTAAAAGATTATATCATGTTGATATAAGCAACCGAATATGAGTTGTCGGGAAGGACAGGAGAGGGGAGTGAAAAGGTTCCCATAAGTGAAGAATCCTTCAATAATCCAACTCCAACATGCTAATAGGAATGTAGAGATTCCCCTATAAGAGGGACACTTCCAGTAACATGAGAATCAGAGGCGAAAAATGTGAGTTGATCTATGGCTACAATCTCGCCTTTATGAGGAAAGGCGATCATACATAAGTAAGTAGAAATGACAGCATCCATGGTGTAAACCACATACTTCCTAGTAGAAGATTATAATTGAGAGGTTTGCCAATAACTTCAACTTCTATGGAAACGGTTTTGCCCCCAAGTTCTACTTAGAGGGAACTTAGGATCCCACAATTTTTGTAAGTTCTTCCACTGAAAGCTTTCAATGTGGTGGTTGATTGACTCAGTTGAGGCGAACCAACCCCCTTCCAACAAGATAAGGACATAATGCAGGTCGAGGCTCCCTCGTCCATAATAGAGTGATGAATTTTCTTTCCACAGATGACAACCTAGATTATAAAGGGCAACTGAGCTAGAAGTCGAGCGGTATATTTTTCTTGAGAGAAAACCATTAGGTTGGAATCCGATGGATCCAAACATCTAATAACTGATAACAAGGCCTTCTTTTGGGCGGTGCAGTTTTGCAACATCTTAAGATTTGACATAATTGATGGAGACTAAGCGAAGTCTTAACCTACATTATAATTTTGGGCAACTCTTGACCGAGGGTTGAAAGTAGACTTATTATTTTTTTTTAAATTACCGGAGAATCCACAGTAGACTTATTAATAATGCCCTTCGGAGGCTTGATAGTCAATTCTGCAGGAACTAGAGGTGGAGTAGGATCAGATGAAGGTGATGTTGAACTGGCAGGTTGATCAGTAACCTGATTGTTTAGTGGATTTGAATTACCATAGTCCTTGTTCCGAGCGACCACCATAACATTAGATTTCAATTTTTAGGAGGAAAGCATCAAAACTGTGTTAGAAGAAGAAGGGTCCTAGTCAACCATATGATTCTCCGGATTTGGAAACGGATTGGTCAACATAGAGGGAGAAATGGAAGATTTAAGAGACTGAAACACTTTAGCATGACGTAGACAATCACATGTAAAGTGATCCTCATTGCAAATTAACCATTGGTATCGAGGCTTATGTTTCTAGTCGGAGGAATGATTTGTTTGTTTCTCCTGCAGAGAGGGGTCTTTCTTCTTCTTATCTTTACCTTTCTTCTTGTTTCCAAGTTTTTGTTGAGACTTGCCTTTATCATATGAAACAACATTGATCTTGGAAGTAGAAGCCGCAAGAGGATGGGGTTGAGGGTTTTGAGCAGATGTGGTAAGAGCAATACCTGATTGTTTACTCATCAACTGTGAACTAGCGGAACCAATCACGCCATCAGTGGCATGAGATTCCTTACCAGGTGGAGGAGGAATAGTATTCGAAGGTCTCAGAGTGTTTGGTATCTTATCATAGAGCGTGTCTAATTGGGTATAAACAAGGTCCAAATATTGCACATAAGCGATAACTTTCTCTTCGGTCACGACTCCACCTTTAGCCACATATTCTATTATAGGATCTAATAGAGATTTAACAAACCATTCCGCTGACAATTGATCAGGAACATAAGTCTTGAATATCTGGTGACAACGCCTCCACTCATGAATGTGATCTGAGATGTGAGTGGAATCTGATTGTTTAAAGTTGGTCAAGAGTTCCATTCCAGTTTCATATTTGATGGGTAACTAGAAATGTATGAGGAAGGTGGTGGCTAAACTAAAGTGTTGAAATCATGAAACGAAGCTCTAGGTAATTCAATATACCATTTAGCTGTGGTACCTGTAAGCATTCGTTGGAAAAGATGAATTCGAATGGAATCATATTTAAGGGAGTTCGAAGAACACCACAAATGATATGTCATAATGTGCATCGATGGGTCTTCTCCTAGATTCCCATTGCATTTTGGGATATCATAAGGAAATTTAGTGGGAATAATCAACCACCATGGCGAATGAGCAATGGGGTTATTAGTGAGCTGATTTAAGTCTAAAAATTCGAGAGTATCCACAAAAGGCAATTGTCGGTTAAAGTCTGGAGGAGGATACCCTAGATATGAAGGAATAGCTTGAGAAACATGCACTTTCATCCCTGGATAAGGAGGGTTCTAATGATAAGGAACCTGGGTATGAGGATAGGAAGGATTTGGATAACCGATATACAAGTGACCTTGTTGTCTAGCCCCAGGGTGATGATAAAGTTGCTGGATTGGTTGGGTTTGGGATTGATTGCCTTGAAAAGTCACTTGAGGAATACCTTGATATGGTCCATACTGTTGGCCGATGGGGGTTTGCATTGTCCCATGGTAAGGTGAGTTTAATTGGGACTGCGCCATACTATGAATAATCTTACCTATTGAGAATTAAGGAGTACCATGTCCAAGCGGTTGAGAGTGTAAGGTACCTTGTACAGGTTGGGTAAGCAGGACCTGGGAAGTACCAGATACCGATGAAAAAGGTTATGATTCAACGATAGCCTGTAACTTTTGGATCACATGTATTTGAGCTTGTTGGGGTGCTGATGGGTGGATAGGAAGTTGAGGTGAAGATGGTGCAGGTTGAGCATTCAACAATCGATCCCAAAATGAACCATGTTGAAGAAGAAAGTAGGTTTCCAAACATTGGCAACCGTTCCAGGATAAGGAGGACTATGATAAGGTTGATTACCAATTTGAGGTATACCAATAGCAGGTGCTCCCCCCCTTGTCAAAGGAGGAGGGGATGATGAAGGAAACTTCGATCCGGATGGAGGGTACCCAACATAAGAAGAGTTAGGTTGTTGAAGGTAGCCTTGCACACTGATATAAATTCCAACTTGTTGCTCGATCATGGGTGTAGGTGGAGGAAGAGGAGAAGACTGTGTGGCACTCATAAGGCAAGAACCACATTTTATTCCTGAATGAGATGACATGGGAGAAGTCCAAAGACTAAAAGGTGCACCAGAAAATGTAACAGAGATAGACGAATAACTAGATGGGATGGACGGGCCACCACACAGATGTGTTCCTGGTGATGTTGCAAACATAGATGAGGAAGCCACATTTGATGTCTCAACCATAGTGGTGGAAAAAATGGAATGGTCAGATCATTTCTAGTCATGGTTAACAATCCCAATGAAGATTGCCGCAATAAATTTGCGGGTAGGTCCAAAGAATCAGGCAAAGGAGTTTGTATCAAAACCTAAAGAGGTGGAAGAGGATTGATCTGATAAAAATGGAGTCCTTCCCAATGAACATGAGTAAAAGGATGAGGCTCCTCTTGTGGGATCTCTTCAATACTCGCAAGTTTGTGTGGAAAAGGTTCACCGTCAAGTCCCAGATATATAGGTTTTGACTAAGACAAAGGAAGAGAAGAGGAAGGACCTGAAGTAACAGGTGAAGATGGTTGAGGCTCCTTAGGTTCAACAACCTTAGGAATCAACATGTCTAACTCAAGAAGGTCTGGTTCAGTGACCTCAGGAAACAACATTTTAGTTACTTCTGTTTCAATTATGTCTGTGTCACCATCAAGAGTAGATGTAATCTTAGGCTCGAAACTCAAATGGACAGATGATTCTAGTGGATCAATATCAGGAGGAGGGCTAGAACTAGTCCCAGAAGTTCTCGATTTGCTAGTCTGTGTGTTCTTATGCTTTTGACGATGGCTAGGAGTAGCCTCTAGTGGAAGAGGATGCTTACTTTTCATTCTACCTGAATGATGGGATGGGGGATTTTGTTCTTCCATGTTGGATAATAAATTTTGTTAACACAAAAATAAATCAATCAAAAAGAGGGTAATCTAGGCATAAAGGATTACCAAGCAACCATGAATAACAATATGCACCTTGGTGAACCAAGGACTTAATGTACGACAACCAATCTCCCCGAATGTTGTGTTCAGCGTATCACGATTTACAAGGCAGATGACTTAGTTACCAATTGATGGATATAAACCTATAGGGGACTCCCAAATACTTTACCTGCATGGAGCATCATCCAATATACCCAAAGGTACGTGGAGAATGATCCTATACACTCGCATACATGGAACGAGATTTCACCCATAGGATACAACGCTGGAAAACAACAAAAACTCCTACGTTTAATGATGTTGGAACAGGTCTCTAGCATATACCTATAAATGTTTGTGTTAATGTTACAAATGCTCCTTAGGTTAATTCAAACATTTTTACTTTTTATCTTTGATTAAGTTTCAATTTTGGGTTCACCCCGAATATCACCTGAATATCCTAAAATGAAAATCTCGCATGAGAAAATGGAAATCTCTCTTTTGATGAAAATCTAGCTAAGGAAGGGAAGAAACAACCAATATGCACCACACAACATGCATCAAACAAGGTGCATGATGCAATTTCCCTTTCAATATAATTGTTCCTATATCAATGCACACACACACACACACACACACACACATATATATATATATATTATTTTATTTTCAACAAACTTAATCTTCGAAATGAAGAAAACTAAGATTCAAATACACTTTTCAGAATGAGGATTGAAATAACAATTCTTCCAAGCAGTCAATGACCAAACAAAATCAGTTTGCAAGTGACCAAATAATAAGAACAAAGAAAAATCAAAACCAATTCTTAACAAAGGCAATCAACACAAATGCAAACCAAATGGAGGCTTGAGAGAGACCACAAGACAATCAAGACACATGGAAGGTCAGTTGGAAGTAGGTTGATCAAAGAGACACTCAGAGAAAGGGCAAGTTTTGTGCAAAAATAAGGGCCAACTCTAGTGCAAAAGAGGCACCGGTGCTTTGCAATGTAGGCACAAAGAGGGCCTAGTTGAGGTGAAATTCTCTGTCATAGGCACAAAGGTTGCGTTGGTCCAGGGATAGAGGATTCTTCACAAAAAATACAAAAGAGACTCAATGAAATGGCTTCCTAGGTCTGTTCTTGGTTGGGTAAAGCAATAAAGGTCTATCAAAGAGGTAATAGAACACAAAGGAAAAAGGAACCACCAAGGGTATACACTGATCCCCAGTGGAGTCACCAATTTGTTATACAAAATATACAATTGCAGACAAAAGTATATCCCCTAGGTTTGGTGGCTAACCTAGAGATAAGGAACCTAATGCTTTACTTAAAGTAAATAGATGACGAAGTGAAAGCTAGTTGGACTTTGTCGTGGGCTTCACTCCTTCTTTAGCTTGAATTATCCAATTCCATCTCTGATTACCAAAATTAGAACCTGCACAGTCAAACAACACAAGCCAAGAAACTACGAGATCTATGAAGTATCATCTAAATACTCCATTCAATAGATCAACATGGTATTGAAATATATGAAATAACAACATCACATATAGGAAATCAAAGAATTATTTGCATTAATATAAATGGAAGGAGTTCACAACCATAAATAGAGACATATCTCTTCTCTTCTCATCATCAACTTTGGGATTGTTGGTGTGATAATGGGTTGAAGTGGCCTGAGTGGAAGAGAATATAGGTAAGATCATCATAGGTTTTTTTCCCTTATATGTTTGTGCAAGGGAAATCAAAAGCTCTCATACAAGGAAATCCTCAGCATGAGACATGACAGATGGAATCTTGGGGGCAAAAACAAGTGGTGGAACATCATGTTGAGAACTATAAGGCCAATTAGCAACTTTGGAGGTTGGTATGATAAGATTGGGTTCCCAACCCTCATGACATTGAGGCTCTTATTGCGGTAGTGGATGGGGCTTAGGAATATCCATAATATTAGGGTTTGGATAAGGTGAGTTATGTGACAAATGAGGAGTAGGGTGTGACAAATGAGGAGTAGGGGGAGGCCCTCATAGATATAGGTGGTCAGTATTAGTCAACTAGTTGAATTCATCCAAATCAACATCAAAGTGGATGGAAATTATGATTCTTTAATTTTTGTTTTCATGCCATGAGACATTTTTTCTCTTGCCTTGTCCCCTCTCATTCCCTCTGGAACCCTTGCTTAAGAAACTCTTCAATGGTAGAGAATAAAAATATTTTGTCACGACATCATTTATCTCAATCACATGATAACTAGTCAAATAAAATAGTCACATTCATAGTTATTGTCTAATGTAATAGTTAAAGTACTTGAAATAACATATGACTAATCAGGAGATAGAGGAGGAAATAAAACTTGTAATTGAGATGTTTTGTTCACGCATGTGCATCAGGGCATATTGGCTTATTGGATGCCACTCATATGCAAATGGAGGATACAACTACAAGATTTTATATATTCACAAAAAGAAATAAATAAGCGAAGGAATGTGTGAACAACTAGAGAATAATAATTGGTATTCAAGCCATTGTAACATTTGCATACCAAAACTTGAACAATGAAGTGAGTGTTGCAATAGGTTGCAAGAGTAATGAGAATATTGTGAATTCTTTGAAAATGACAATACATGGTTGCAAATGAGAGAAAACATTAATCCTTTTTGTTTTGATAGTGATTGGTATAAAAGTAGTGGGTCACAATGGTATGGAATGAATGAGAGGAAAGGTGATTTTTTGTGTTAATGAGTTGGCAGAGCGATGCTAGTTTGAAGGTTGTCAACATCAATTTTCTTTAAGAGAAAATGCATTTTTTGAGTGTACTAATAATGAACATCAATGTCATGTGCCATGAAAAACATTGATCCAAAATGGATTCAGCATAGCCCCTAGATCAAAAGTCTTCAAATATAGGTGAAAGTGGAATCATGTTGAAGTGCTCGTTAATACGAAGCCAACGGTGCAAATAGTGTGTAAATATGAGTTTGGATGAAGAAATTAGAGCCAATTAAAGATTTACGCTAAAAAATCAATGCCTACATCAGCAAGACATATGGCAACTCGGGAAAGAGTCGCAGGTTCTTGATGATGTCAGCACAGAAGGTGATGTGGCAGTTTGTGATTGGTTCATACCACAGGCGATGGGGACCAATGAACAAGAGTGGAGATCGTCCAATCAAAGGAAATTGACGCATATCGCATTGAAACATGCAAGCAGGTTATCCTGGAAAACGGATGCGATAAAATTATGCAAAATAAGTTAAACTCCTTTGAGTTTCGGTAGGGAAGCGATAAGTGGTTTATCGCGTGCCTTCAAGGTAGGAAATGGTTTTTCAGAAATCTACGCGATTCCACTCAGCGCTCGACACGCAGCATCCTGAAACCGCTTTCTCGCATGCCTTCGGAGAATTAGAAGACGGGCTAGTTGGAGCGCGAGATCACGCGACAGCTGTCGGATCCCATAAGACATATCAACGATGAAAGTTGTTCGGATTAGTTGATGAGCAGGACCCGATAGCCATCAGATTGTTTGATCTCGAGATAAGCACCGAGAAAAGGCCGGACGGTCCATCCCACGCCCGTTGGTCCTCTAGTTAATACTCTATTTTTAATGTAAACATACTATGTCGTGATTGGCGCAATTTGTAACTAAACGTGGTATATTAATACCATAACACAGAGAAAGTTGACAAAGTGTGTTATGAACCATTCCAGGGGGTCTGAAGTTCATAGTGACCAAGTATGGTTGAGTGTATACTCGTTTCAACATGAAGATCTGAGTTGAACACAGCGGTGAGATCCATTTTCATGTTTGAGACTCTGTTTTTGAGCTCACACCTATAACAACTATTTGAAGACATAATTAAGAGGTCAACACTAGAAGCGAAAGGACCAGGAGACATAGCCAGGAAGTCTAGTGAACTCCTTTATCAAATTTGCTTATGTTGATGTGTTTGATTGTGTTTTATAATTGTTTAAGTGTTTATATTATTTTCAATCTTATCAATCCATTGCACTAAGTACATAGGCAACTTCACACGTAGTCTGTAATACCTTTTTCTATATCGGATCAAGCGGTATCAGAGCTTAAGGTTTTTAAGGTTTGACAAGTTTTTGTGGAGATTTGAATGGTTACTAGGTTGAGGCTCGGATGAGGTGAAGGTGAACTTGTTGAGGTGAATCCAGAGATTGGAAGGGTCTTTTCACAAATAAGGATGGCAAATGAGGTTCCACTTGGGTCAGAATCACAGTTCTTGGATAGTTTCATGACGATACGTGCCATGGTGGAAGAGATGTATCATGAGTTTAAAAAGGGTAAAGGTGAAGGCACTTCATCACCTAGACCAGACAAAGGAGCAAAGGAACCTTTTCTTTTTGCCCCTCCAGATAAAGAATATAAAGAAGATAAAGGAAAAGGAGGAATGCAGCCTCCACCATCTCCTCCATCATCACCATCATCGTCATTATCATCATCTTCTTCTCATAAAACTAGTTCTTCAAAGAAGAAGAAAAATAAATCCTCTTTGATCAAATTAGATGTAAAATTTGATTTGCCAATTTACAATGGAGAACTTAATGTTGAAAAGCTTGATAATTGGATAAGGCAAATTGATCTATATTGCAGGGTGCAGAAGGTTGATTCAGAAAGGAAGAAGATCCAGCTAACTAGCCTTCGTCTTGGAGGAACCGCACTTGTGTGGTGGGAAGGCAAGACACAAGCAGATCTTCAAAAGCATGGTAAAATCATTTCAACTTGTTATGAATTTGTTTCTGCCATTAAAAATCAATTTTATCCTTTGGATTATATGCAACAAGAAATGATGAGCTGACAAACACTGTGTCAATTGAAGGGTCAAAGTGTTCAAAGTTACACTCAGGAATTTTGCAAGAGAGCTTTAACATTAGGCATATCATTGGACTCACCAGAGACATTGTTAAAATATATAGGTGGTCTTCATAGCTATTTGAAGCATACTATACTTATGTTTAATCCAACTAGCTTAGATGATGTATCAGTTCAAGCAACTCATCTAAAGGCTAGAGGTAAAAATGTAACCCCAGATGTTGGGAAATCATCCAAATCTATTGAAAGCAAGAATGAAGGCAAGAGGAGACTGAAATGGAAGGAGAGGAAAACAAACACTATGAAGAAGGATAAACCTTCATGCACTCATTGTAAGAAGGAAGGACACGATGAGGCATACTTTTGGCCTTTACATCAAAATTGAAGCCTAAGAAATTCAGGAGTAAAGAGCGAAAGAATGTCGTTGCTATTCAAAAGGACTTGGGATCAGACTCAAGTGACAAAACAAGAGTTGCAACTACAGGTATAAAAGGTAAATATTCTACAGCATCTTCAAGTACTTCTTCGCATTCTATTGATAATGAAAGTAATGAGAGGAAAAGAAATGAGCTATTTCATATTAGAGTCATTTCCAAGCACATTGAAATTTATATATATATATATATATATATATATATATATTATATATATATATATATATAATTTTATTTTATTTATTTATTTTATTTTTATTTTATAATATATTATTTTATTTTATTTTATAATTTTATATTTTATATTTTATATTTTTTATATTTTATTTTTATTTTTTATTTTAATTTTTATTTTATTTTATTTTATTTTTTTTTATTTTTCCGGTAAAAAACTAATCTATTAAAATATGTACAGAGGTCGAAAATACATCATGGTGAAACCAGTGAGAAACAGGCTCTGGGCATGACACCCGAGAGCTGATAATGCACCAAACACAAAAGCAAGAGCTCGCCCACACAGGGGCATCAGATTAAAACCGAAACTGACCACAGAAGCAAGCCCACGCATGGGCAACAGACTAAAAACCGAGACTGACCAAAGGAGCAAGCCCACGCAGGGGCATCAGACAAAAAAGAGATTGACCACCAAAGCAAGCCCACACAGGGGCACCATCCATTTCCTCCCTTGCAGGGGAGACTGTTCTTACCCGATCCATTAACAAAAATTCCGATACAGAGATGACAAAACAGAAAGCGAAAGCGACCATAAGCTTTGAGGTTAGAACTGAACCAAAGACAAATAGCAAATAAGACCAGGAGACCAGGCGAAAAGCCAAAAGAACCTTGAGTGCGGGCGTCTTCATTCGTCCATTTGCTCTTCCTCAATTCGGCACCACCCATAGGCTTCTCTTTCAGCATCGGTAGGAAATGTCGCTACCTCTTCCCCAACTTCCGTCCTTTGAACATTCTGAGTTTGCTTAGCATTTTCTGGGTCTGAAGCCGGTCCCTTTACCTCCTGCTCCTTATCAGCTTCAGGAGTCTGCGCAGCTTGCCCGGGGTTGACATTCATCCGTTTCCTTTGTTCATCCAGGGAGTCGTCATCGTCTTGTGCATTTTCGATGAACATGATAGAGACATGCGCGCTGATCCGTGGATTATTTGTGGAGCTGGTGAAATTGAAGATGGTGGAGCCGAAGGCTGGCAAGGTAGCCGAGCTCGAAGCCCCTGCATCCAAGAATTGACTGGAATGGAGGGGGTTAGCTCCAGTAGAGCGAGCAAGATTGCAGTGGCAGCAATGGCCAACATTGTCCCCGTCATGCCTGCGTGAGACTCCCCCTCTGGAAGTGCCTCGACAACTAAGCATACGCTGTCGAGGTCTCACCATTGAGGGACAAGAATTCCAACAAGCCGCAGGATAAACCAGACTCTCTGCTACCAAAGTCAAACGAGTGATGAGCCCGTCCGACAGAGAAGGTATCTCTACGAAGACAGAGAGGCCAGTCGTCTGCATAACCACCAACATTCCCTATTCATACCCTGTTTTATCCGTATCGTCCTCACCTACCCTGCTCGGGATCACATCTGCCATAACTGTTGCCATCCTCTGGGCCGAATAACCTCTCCAGGCATTTACTGTCCCATGCCTCTTTGCTTTAAACCGCCTGCGTCCTTTCCTGGTGTTTACCGTGGGTGCCACGTGATGGCCGAAGGTCGGCATGTGTCCAGCCACCCACGCTTGTCCCGTCTCACATATCACCCGCATCCGGGAGGAAATTGATAATTTATTATATGGTGGGTCACAAGTTAATTTGATTTCTAAAACAATTGTAAAGAAGTTGGGTCTAGAAACAAAACCTCATAAAAAGCCATATCCATTAAGTTGGGTGTGTGATAAAACAAAACAAGTCACGAAACAATGTAAACTTCGTTTTGCTATTGGGTCAACGTTTGTAGATGAGGTTGAGTTAGCCATAGTCCCATTGGACATATGTGGAATTGTATTAGGAAGTCCATACTTGTACAATAGAAAAGCTATCTTCTATCAAGCTGAAAATAAGTATCAACTCACTAAGGATGGAATTGAATATATTGTAAGGGCTCATAAACTCAAAGATAACTTCTCTCTCATAAATTTAGGACAGATGAAAAGAATTGTAAATTCAAGTAAGCAATTTTTACTTATGATTGTAAAAGCAAAGGATCTTGATAAATCTGATGCACTCCAAGGTTGTAATCCTAAACAGAAAGCATGTCTAGTTAAAGTTGTTTCCAATTATGATATTATGTTTCAAGAGCCTAAAGGGCTTCCACCCAAGCGAGAGATAGAACATGAGATTTATTCGCAGCAAGATTTTCCACTACCTAACATTAGAATGTACAGGTTATCAACTCTAGAGAATGAAGAGATAAAGAAGCAGGTACAAGAGTTGCTCGATAAAGGGTTTATTCGCCCAAGCACATCACCATGTGGATCACCTATTGTGTTGATGCGGAAGAAAGACGGTTCGTGGAGAATGTGCATTGATTTTAGAGCACTAAATAAAATCACAATATAGAATCGTTATCCTCTTCCTCGTATTGATGATTTATTAGATCAATTAAAAGATGTAATTTACTTCTCTAAATTAGACTTGCAAAGCGACTACCATCAGATCAGAGTTGCAGAACAGGATGTATGGAAAATTGCTTTCAAGACAAAGCAAGGACTTTATGAATGGTTGGTTATGCCTTTTGGCTTAACTAACGCTCCTGCTACATTTATGTGGGTCATGAATGATGTATTTAGACCATTTATTGATGATTTTGTAATAGTCTATTTAGGTGATATTCTTGTTTTTAGTAGGACATGGGATGAACATGTAAAGCAGATTTTAGATGTTTTAAAAAGATAAAATCTCTATGTGAAATTGCCAAAATGTGAATTTGGCAGAACATATTTGACTTATTTGGGTTATATTGTAGGGGGTGGTGAATTGAAGATAGATCCCTCTAAGGTCGAAGTCATTGTAAACTAGCCTAAACCCAATATTGCTACAGAAGTTAGAAGTTTCTTAGGGGCAGCGCAATATTGGACAAAGTTTATTGCTAGCTTTTCTTTTATTGTAGCTCCTTTACATGCTTTGACAAGTGTGAAACAGGTGTTTCAGTGGGGAGGCAAATAGCAGAAAGCCTTCGACACATTGAAAGAAAGGATTAGTACAGTGCCAGTACTAGCACTGCGAGATCTTTAGCATCCATATGAGATCAAGATAGTTGCAAGTGAATATGCCATGGAGGTAGTGTTGATGCAACACAGAAAGCCTATATGCTTTCAAGACATTTACATCAGTAATAGTTAACTATCCTACATATGATAAAGAATTGTATGCATTAGTTCATAGTGTTAAAAAGTGGAAACATTACATAATGGGTAAAGAAACAATCATACACACAGATCATCAACCACTTCAATATTTACAGTCACAAACTAAATTGCAACAATCAAGACATTACAGGTGGATGTTTTCTACAATAATTTCATCTTGTTGTCACATATAAGCAGGGCATACATAATAAGCTTGTAGACATGTTATCAAGACCAATTATAAATGCATCCAAAATACTTAAGCATAATTCAGTAATTCATGAAAGTTACATTGAACAATATGCTCAAGATATGCAATTTTAAGTCATGGCAAGCAGGTAGAAGAATTGGATTATTATATAAAGGACAAACTCTTATATTATTTGGGAAATTTATGCATTCCACAAACTGAAAGAGTTAACATAATTCGAGAAACACATACTTCTCTCATATCAGGTCATTTTGGTGTAAGTAAAATAGTTGCACAATTACAAAGGTTCTGTTATTGGCCACGAATGAATGAGACAGTTCTAGATATATTAAAGGATGTACAATGAGTGCTATGAGCAAGCCAAGTAATAGAATATTAGGCTTGTATACTCCACTTCCAATTCCTTCTCGTCCTTGAGAAAGTGTTTCCATGGATTTTGTTGGGGGATTGTCAAAGTCTAGAAAGGGTCATGATTATTTGTATGTAGTTGTGGATAGGTTCAATAAGATGTGTATTTTGATACCATGTAATAAACAGGTCGCAGTTGAACAAACTGCAAAGTTGTTATTTCAAAATGTATGGGTTCATTTTGGGTTACCCACTTCTATTGTATCTTATCGAGATTCTCGATTTGTTGGGAAATTTTGGTCGAGTCTATGGGAGTTAATGGACACAAAGTTAAATAAGAGAACAACATTTCATCTGCAAACAGACGTCCAGACCGAAGTGGTCAACATGACAGTGATATAGTTGCTTCGAGGATATTGCAGCAAGCATCCCAAACTTTGGGATGAGCATTTGTGTTATGTGCAGCATGCTTACAAACATGCAAATCATTATTCTACTCAGAGATCTCCTTTTGAGACTTGTTTTGGTTTTATACCAAAGTCTCCCTTGGATTTTGTCTTTGGTAAAGGCATAGCAGTTGATGGACACAATGATGTGGACAAAGCAATTAAGTTCATTGAAAAAATCCAGGAAATTCACCAGGCAGTATAGGAACAACTGGAAAGAAGCCAAGCAAAGTATAAGGCGCAACGTGACAAGCATCGAGTTGAGTAGTTTTCAAGTTGGTGATCAAGTCTAGTTGTACATCAACAAAGAAAGACTACAAGGGGAAGGTAAAAAGTTGAAACCAATTAGATATGGTCCTTTCAAAATACTTGCTAAAATTGGTGAAAATGCTTTCTGCCTAGATCTACCAGCGTATATGCAAATATATTCAGTCATTAAAGTTGAAAACTTGAGGTTGTATGAACCTTCATTGATTGAAGATCCTGAAGAGAAAAGTCAGCTACCTTCCATTGAGGATCTGTTGCCTGAGTATCTCAATGAGTTATAGGAGGACATAGTTCTTGATAGGAGGATAAGAACTTCGTGACGAGGGAAATGTTGAGTATCTTTGAGTTGGACTGAAAGGTACAAATCCAAGTAAAGCACGATGGATAGAGATTGGAAAAGTGAAGGAACTTTATCCCCACTTACTCGATAGCTAAAACCAACTTTTGGTGGACCAAAAGCTTCCAGTGGGGAGGAGTGATCCAAAATGGATTCAGCAAAGCCTTTAGATCAAAAGTCTTCAAATATAGGTGAAAGTGGAATCATGTTGAAGTGCTTGTTAATATGAAGTCAACGATGCAAGCAATGTGTAAATCTGAGTTTGGATGAAGAAATTAGAGCCAATTAAAGATTTAGGCCAAAAAGTCAATGCCTACGTCAGCAGGACATGTGGCAACCTGGGAAAGAGTCACAAGTTCTTGATGATGTCAGCATAGAAGGTGATGTGGCAGTCTGTGATTGGTTCATACCACAGGCGAGGGGATCAACAAACAAGAGTGGAGATCATTCGATCAAAGGAGATCAACGCATACCACGTCGAAACATGCAAGTAGGTTATCCTGGAAAACATACGTGATAAAATTATGCAAAAGAAGTTAAACTCCTTTGAGTTCTGGCAAGGAAGCGGTAAGCGGTGCGTGCCTTCAAGGCAGGAAATGGTTTTTCAGAAATCTACATGATTCCACTTAGCGCTCGACATGTAGCATCCTGAAACTGCTTTCTGGCATGCCTTCAGAGAATTAGCAGACGTGCTAGTTGGAGCGCGAGATCGCGCAACAACTGTCAAATCCCATAAGACAGATCGACGGTGTAGGTTGTCCGGATTAGTTGATGAGCAGGATGCGATAACCGTTAGATTGTTTGATCTTGAGATCAGCGCTAGGAAAAGGCCAGACGGTCGGGGTTCACCCCGCGCTCGCCGATCCTTTGGTTAATACTCTATTTTTAATGTAAACATATTATGTTGTGATTGGCGCAATTTGTAACTAAACATGGTATGCTAATACCATAACACAGAGAAAGTTGACATAGTGTGTTGTGAATTGTTCGAGGGGGTTTGGAGGTCATAGTGACCAAGTATGGTTGCATGTATACTCATTTCAAATCAAATATTCGAGCTAAACACATCGGTGAGATCCATTTTCATGTTTGAGACTCTGTTTTTGAGCTCACAGCTGTGACAACTATTTGAAGACATAATTAAGAGGTCAGCACTGGAAGCAAAAGGACCAAGAGACGTAGTAAGGAAGTATGGTGAACTCCTTTATCAAATTTGGTTTTGTTGATGTTTCTGATTGTGTTTTATAATTGTTTTTAAGTGTTTATCTTATTTGCAATCTTATCGATCCATTGCACTAAGTAACATAGGCAACTTCACACGTAGTCTGTAATACCTTTTTCTATATCAGATCAAACATGACTGAAAATATATGAGTATCCTTATTTATAAATGCATTAGGAGGAGGTTGGTGCACTATTGATGAATTTGAATAAGGATTTATGAGTTTCTAGGCAAGATGGGTTTAACAAGAAGCCTATATTAAAAAATGTCTTACAAATATTTTACTAAATAGTTGGCATGTCAATGCAGGATCAACATCATAAACAAAGAAAAGTTTCAATAATAGGTTGTGCGTAATTGAACCCATGAGTTGAACCTCTTACTCAAAATTTCCTCAATTTCATAGCTTTAAAAAACCCAAACGATAACATAATAACAACAAAGAATGAGCTAAATTATTTGCAAGGGAATTCATCACAATAGGTAGTCATGAAAATCATTGTAATAACCAATGAAAAGTAACACCTTTAATTAGAAAGCCTGAAATAATAGTTTTGAGTGGAAGCCATATCAAATCGGAAAGACAATGTATAATATATGTTAGCCACAACACATTACGAGTAGTGGCACAAACCCATGAAACAATAACACTATTTTTTCTTTCGACACATAAAATAACTGAAGTGACATAGAGGAGGAAAGTGTGTGGGTTTCCCCAGCTTAAAAATGAAGTGCTAGAGCCTATGGGCTCATGCAAGTCAAGAAATTCAGCCCAGGCCAATGGGAAAGGAAGGTCATGTGGTATTTCTAGCAAAACAATCTTGCATGTAATGATAAGACAAATGGGCATGGAGGCTTGTAATTGGGCTAGGGTTTCGATAATTTATTTCAAACTAGTGTAGTATTCTCCCAAACCGAGAGGGAGGGCCAATTGCTAGTATCATACCTTTGCTTGGAGCTGTTACAAACATTCTTCAATGGAGATAAACCATGAACACCACTTACCTTCCATCTCAAAGAGGGTTGCGTGTTAATTTTTAAAAAACTTCAATGCATGTCAACTATAGATAAAATGAAGTCAAAATGATCATAGGGAAAGAAAATGGAGGAAGAATGGAACTGAATGGCGATATTAACCCAAACACATCACAAAAATAGAGCCATAACAAGTAACTATGTATAAGTCGATTATTTAATGAAACTCCATTTCCATATAAACAAAACTTTGCATGCATGAGTTGTTGTAGCTTTATAATGTTAGCGAGAGAACCAAACACTATTACCAACCATGTAATAGCCATCCATGAGCTTTCCCTGCCTATTCTCTCATGAATTTAGGGTTTGAACCGAGATAAAGAGTCATTCAAATGAGTAAATGTATGCAAGAGTGTGTTCAAAATGGTAAAGTGAATGCAAGAGTGGGTTGGCGGTCTGCCTTCAAAGCTTGCCACCTGCAATACATGAGATGTGCATCCAAAGGCATGCCTTGGGATGCGTCTCATTCATTACCATAAAAACATTTACCACCAAACTTTAATATATAGCAACCCATACTCCATGTTCATGTGACACCCACGTTACGACAAAAATTTAATATATGCCACCCCTAGTGTTCATAACATATGGTAAGTTGTGGTGCCTAATCATGTTTGTACCTCAACCTTCAAACATTGTTGCTATTCCTTGTTGATAGGGATACGTAGGACACATATCATATAATTAATAACCTTTACTATACAATTTTATCATGCAATCCATGAAAGGTACTTCGCCACAATATTTAATTTATCATATTTCAGAACATATGATGGTAAAGAAATGAGTGACATCATGCCAAAATATGTTGAGTGCTGGAGATACTGATATATGATGCTGAAGTGCATTCATAACATGACAAGGAGGGTTGAGACAATTGTTTCCCATGCATTAATAGAGCCATTGTTTTAGATGAAGCCAACCTATCAAACTCGGGTTTTCTTTTGCCAGTTTCTTGTTATAGACGCATTAAATCATAACACATGATAACAACCATAATGATTATAAAGTCATGAAATTTAAACAAATGTGAGAGCCACATATCCTTATTTCTCATAGGGACCCCATCTACTCAAAGTTTATTTTCTCTATCGTATTAAATTTTATGGATGAGAGTTGGGTTGCAATGGTTTGCACAACTTTTAGTAAGGGTGATCCATTCATGAGTCAACAGAGCCCAACTTGAGTGACATGGCACAACTTTCAAAACACAAACATTAAAATGCATAGATTGAGATGATATAATTATGTCTACCATGATTTGGGTAAAAATCTATGTCTAGATCATCCATTAAAAAACTATGAATGCTTTGCTAGGCATATCAACAATGACCAACATCCTTGTTGTGATATATCTACCTCCTTTGCACATTGTTATCTTATAAATATACTTGAGAAGTTGTTATTTTTATATTTGAAAAGGTTAAAAAGTTACCTTGGAGTTAAGTGAGAACGCATAGATAATGTCAATAAATATCATATGACTTGTTGCTATTGAACATAACAATGTTGATAGTTTATATGCCGAAACTCTATGAATGACCCCAATGTTATATAACACTTACAAAACTTTAAAATATTGTGGGTTCAAATCCATTTGATATCCCTACAAAACCATTTACATTGTAATTAACAAGTAAATGCATAATAATAATAATAATACTAATCTACTTTTAAAGCCACAACCACACCACACACTATGAGATTCCCTTGTTTGTGGAACAAGAGACCCACCTCCATGTTGAAAAATTTACAGGGCAATGATTATAGTGATTTCTCTTTATTGATAATTGCTTGTGATATCTTTTTACTTATTAGCTTTGTTACTTATTATTATATATGTGTATCATCAAACAACTACAAAAAACAAGAACACAATAACACAAAATATAGTCTGCAAGGCAAGGCCAAAACCTCTCCAATTGAGAGGAAAACCCACAAATATCTTCTCTTCCTTATAGATTCTTTAATTGACGAATTCCATGACCTTAAGACTGACCCCAATACCCTCCAAGACCAAGACCAACCTCTCTGGATGATGTGCTAACCTTTATCAAGTCAAACCTAGTCAAATCTCTTCCAGTAGCACCTCTTCAACCTCCAGCTGTAGAATTTCAACCTCCACTACAAATCTGAAATTTTGGCCCCGATCAGTTTTTTTTGCCACACATGTGAGCTTCAATCTGCCTTTTGAACCTTCCTATGACCCTCGCTTTACTTTCCCTCACTTCTGGAGCTTGAGGATGATGCTTGGTGACCTTCGCTTGACCTACTTGCCTTATTTTCTCCAAGATCAAACTTGTAGATAGAAACCCTAGTACTCTTCGTCCTCTTCCTTCTTTGTTTCCTTCTTCTTCCTTCTTCTTCGCTAGAATGATAGATGAGTGAATGTGTTTCAAGGAGGACAAGTTCCCTCCTATATATAGGATCTTCAAGGTGGACGTGGCTCCTCTTCTTAGGTCAACTTGCCAATTACCAGTCCAACTTGGTCTTGGAGGATATTTGGACACCTTTTAAAACAAAAATAATTTTATTTACAAGTTACATTGTGCCCAATGGGGTCTTCAACTTTTGACAATGACTCTTTTGACTTCTTAACCTAAGATAAACGCTATAATCACTCAATGGGTGCTTGACCTGTAAAATAAAAGACCTTGAACATGAAACCCATGCTCAAAAACTAATAATAATAAATTTATTTCATTTTACACTTTACAAGAATCAAAAGTACATTTCATCTTTATGAAGGCCGAACCTAGTTAAACAATTTTAAACACTCCCTCTTAACTAGGGAGGTATTCATAAATGGTACATGGATATTCAAAATATAAAGGGATATTGTAAGAAGAGTCAGATTTGTAACCCATATGTTTAACCTCATTCCAACTAGCATTGTCACAAAGCAAGGCATTGATTAACAACTCTATCTCTCCACAAGACCAGAGCACAATGTTGATGAGACCAATGATTTATAGACACCATCATCATTATCTCTCAAGGTACATACTCCACCTATGTGTTCGCGAAGTATGACCTTCTTTAGACTATTATTATCTTGGATAGCCAGTCCTCAAAGAATATCAATCCAAGACTACTCTTATCTTGGATGCCCTCCCTCATCCTCAAAGAGTATTAGACACCAGATGCTTACCCAATCCTCCATTCTATCTTCCCAAGTGAAGACAAGAATGATGTGCATATCTCTCCATTTCAACTAGCGAGGATACATCAACCAAACCAAGATTGTCTATCAAATACACAAGCTTCTTATTAGGAAGATATTTTATCAATATGTCAGCTACCTGCTCATCAGTGGAGATATATTGTAGCTGTAACACACCATATTGTACTAGCTTTCAAATGTAGTGATACTTGTTGTTGATATGCTTTGTCTTTCCATGAAACATTGTGTCTTTAGATAATCATATGCAACTTGTGTTATCACAACGTATCAGTGTAGGGTTCATTGGTCCTTCAAATAGGTCAGATAACGACTTCGTCAAACATAACACTTCTTTGCTTACTTCACATGCTGCAAAGTATTCTGCCTCTATACTACATAAAGCAACTGTATCTTACTTTATGCTCATCCATGAGACCATGGAGGATCCTAAACTGAAGCATCCTCATGCAGTGCTCCTTCCATCTTGCTCATTGCCTCCATAGTTAGAATCTGTATATCCAATAAGGTGGACATCATTCCTCATATCATACTTCAGGCAGTAGTGGATGCTTCCTCGCAGATATCTCATAATATGTTTTGCTTCTATCCAATGATCATGCTTTGACTCCATTTGGAATTACTGAGAACATTTACTACAAAGCATATGTCTGGTCAAGTGTTCACCAAGTACATCAGTGAGCCAATCAATTGTCTATACTTGGAAGGATCCACTGGGCTTGATTCCGAACTCCTTAGCCTTTTCAAGTTTGTGATCATTGGAGTTGTCATTGGTTTGCAGTCCATCATGTCAAACCTCTTCAACATCTTGATCACATACTTCCCTTGACCCAGATAAATATCATTAGGTCCTTGTCATAATTTTAGTCCCAAATAGTAATGCATCGCCTCTAGATCCTTCATGTCAAATTTTGTTGCTTGTTGCTTCTTACATTCTTCAATT
Source organism: Pinus taeda (assembly GCA_000404065.3). Classification (NCBI taxonomy): domain Eukaryota; kingdom Viridiplantae; phylum Streptophyta; class Pinopsida; order Pinales; family Pinaceae; genus Pinus; species Pinus taeda. The sequence goes on along the minus strand of APFE030490939.1, from coordinate 18,730 downwards.
CGACCTTCTACACTTGTCAAGAGAAGATCAACTACATACAGAAGAATGATTACCAGTTCACCAATTCAAAACCTTAATATAAAGGTTCAGATCAACATAACTCTTTGTGAAGCCTAATCTTTAAAGGTGTGCATCCATCCTAGCATATCATGCCCTTGGTGCTTGTTTGAGGCCATACAATGCCTTCTTCAATATGCAAAAATATGCCTTTTTGTCTTTAGTTTCAAATCCCATGGGTTGTTCTATATAGACTTCCTCATCAATTGTGCCATTCAAAAATGTGGCCTTGACATCCATTTGGTGGATGTTCCATCCCATCGATGCTTCCAAAGAGACCAACTAATGTATATTTGTATACCTTGCTATCGGAGCAAATGTCTCTTCATAGTTGATGCCTTCAAGTTAAGAGAAACCCTTGCCACAAATATTGCCTTATACTTGTCAATACTTCCATCTCCAAATGTTTGATCTCATAGATCCATTTGGAAGTTACCACAAATTTGTCTTCAGGCCTATGCATGATCTCCCAAACTCCATTCTTCATTATCGATTGACATTCTTCATTCATGTCATCCCTCCATTATTGATGATTAACAACTTATTCGAAAGTGGATGGCTCTGTGTCTATTAGTTTTTTCATGTAGGTTGCATACCCATAATATCATTTGGGCTTCTTTTTTTCCCTGAATGCGCCCTAAGTTGCTCCATGACCTTTTGCATCAAGTAGTGTTGACTTCAACCAACTAGGTCTCTTTCTTGATTTAGGGATGACCACACATTGACTAGGTTCACTCGGACCTTCATCTTGATGAAGATATTCTTCTTCTTCCATGTCAACTACTTCTTCAAATACTGGAAGTTCTTCATCATCAAGTCAAACCTAGTCAAATATCTTCCAATAGCACCTCTTTGACCTCCAGCTGTAGAATTTTGACCTCCACTGCAGATTTGAAATTTTGGCCCCCAACAATTTTTGTTGCCACATATGTGAGCTTCGATCTGCCTTCTGAGCCTTCCTATGACCCTCGATTTCCTTTCCCTCACTTCTAGAGCTTGAGGATGATGCTTGGTGACCTTCACTTGACATACTTGCCTTATTTTCTCCAAGATTAAACTTGTAGATAGAAACCCTAAACCTGATGCAAAAACCCTAGTACTCCTTAGCACGTTTGAGAGAGAAATAGCCCAAACAAAGATCTTCTTTGTACTCTTCCTTCTTCTTCACTAGAATGAGAGATGAGTGAATGTGTTTCAAGGAAGACGAGTTCCCTCCTATATATAGGCTCTTCAAGGTGGACGTGGTTCTTCTTTTTAGGCCGACTTGCCAACTACGAGTCCAACTTGGTCTTGTAGGGCATTTGGACACTTTTTAAAACAAAAATAATATTAAGAAAATCTTTCGGAAAAAAATCAAATAAGAAATATTCTTATCGATGTGTTTCAAACGAGCCAGTGTGGTTCATCTTCAGGATAAGATGAGGTGCCAGATTCAGGAAATGAAATAAATAGATGTAGAGAGCTGCTAAATAGCCGTTGGCGAGTAATGACTAGTTTGACTGATGGCAGAGAAAATATTTGAATAAATAAAGGTTAAGGTAAATAAATAAAT
>APFE030490939.1:0-16012 GCA_000404065.3 Pinus taeda | reverse complement strand
CAATGTGCCCAATGGGGTCTTCAACTTTTGACAATGACTCTTTTGACTTCTTGATCTAAGACAAACGCTATAATCACTCAATTGGTGCTTGACCTATAAAATAAAAGACCTTGAACATGAAACCCATGCTCAAAAAATAATAATAATAAATTTATTTCATTTTACACTTTACAATAATCAAAAGTACATTTCATCTTTATGAAAGCCGAACCTAGTTACACGTTTTTCAACACTCCCTCTTAACTAGGGAGGTATTCATAAATGGTACATGGACATTCAAAATATGAAGAGATCTCATAAGAAGAGTCAGATTGGTAACCCATATGTTTAACATCATTCCAACTAGCATTGTCACATAGCAAGGCCTTGACTAACAACTCTATCTCTCCACAAGACCAGAGCACAATGTTGACGAGACCAATGATTTATAGACACCATCATCATTGTCTCTCAAGGTACATACTCCAACTGGGTATTCACAAAGTATGACCTTCTTTGGACTATTCTTATCTTGGATAGCTAGTCCTTAAAGAATATCAATCCATGACTACTCTTATCTTGGATGCCCTACCTCATCCTCAAAGAGTATCAGATGCCAGATGCTTACCCAATCCTCCATTCTATCTTCTCGAGTGAAGACAAGAATGACGTGCATATCTCTCCTTTTCAACTAGGGAGGATACATCAACTAAACCAATATTGTCTCTCAAATACACAAGCTTCTTATTAAGAAGATATTTGATCAATATGTCAACTACCTGCTCGTCAACGGAGATATATTGTAGTTGTAATACACCATATTGTACTAGCTTTCAAATGTAGTGATACTTGTTGTTGATATGCTTTGTCTTCCCATGAAGCATTGTGTCTTCAGATAATCGTATACAACTCATGTTATCACAATGTATCAATGTAGGGTTCTTTGGTCCTTCATATAGGTCAGATAACAACTTCCTCAACCATAACACTTCTTCGCTTACTTTACATGATGGAATATTCTACTTCTACACTACATAAAGCAACTATATCTTACTTTATGCTCATCCATGAGACCATGGAGGATCCTAAACTGAAGCACCTCATGCATTGCTCCTTCCATCTTACTCACTGCCTCCATAGTTAGAATATGTATATCCAATAAGGTGGACATCATTCCTCGTATCGTACTTCAGGCAATAGTGGATGGTTCCTTGCAGATATCTCATAATATGTTTTGCTGCTATCCAATGATCATGCTTTGTCTCCACTTGGAATTACTGAGAACATTTACTACAAAGCATATGTATGGTCAAGTGTTCACCAAGTACATGAGTGAGCCAATCAGTTGTCTATACTTGGAAGGATCCACGGGGCTTGATTCCGAACTCCTTAGCCTTTTCAAGTTTGTGATCATCATAGTTGTCATTGGTTTGAAATCCATCATGTTAAACCTCTTCAACATCTTGATCACATACTTCCCTTGACCCAGACAAATATCATTAGGTCCTTGTCATAATTTCAGTCCCAAATAGTAATGCATCGCCCCTAGATCCTTCATGTCAATTTTTGTTGCTTATTTCTTCTTACATTCTTCAATTCGACCTTCTACACCTGTCAAGAGAAGATCAACTACATATAGAAGAATGATTACCGATTCACCCTTCACAACCTTAATATAAAGGTTCAGATCAACGTAACTCTTTGTGAAGCCTAATCTTTAAAGGTATCCATCCATCCTAGCATACAATGCCCTTGGTGCTTGTTTGAGGCCATATAATGCCTTCTTCAATATGCAAACATATGCCATTTTGCCTTTAGCTTCAAATCCCATGGGTTGTTCTATATAGACTTCCTCATAAATTGTGCCATTTAGAAATACAAACTTGACATCCATTTGGTGGATGTTCCATCCCATCAATGCTTCCAAAGAGACCAACTAATGTGTAGTTGTATACCTTGTTGTCAGAGCAAATGTCTCTTCATAGTTGATGCCTTCAAGTTAAGAGAAACCCCTTGCCACAAATATTGCCTTATACTTGTCAATACTTCCATCTGCTGCATGTTTGATCTTATAGATCCATTTGGAAGTTACCACAAATTTGTCTTCGGCCCTATGCAGGATCTCTCAAACTCCATTCTTCATTATTGATTGACATTCTTCATTCATGTCATCCCTCCATTATTGATGATTGACAACTTATTCGAAAGTGGATGCCTCTACTTTTATTAGTTTTTTCATTTAGGTTGCATACCCATAATATCATTTGGGCTTCTTTTTTTCCTTGAATGTGCCCTGAGTTGCTCCATGACCTTTTGCATCAAGTAGTGTTGACTTCAACCAATTAGGTTTCTTGATCCAGGGATGACCACACGTTGACTAGGTTCACTCAGACCTTCATCTTCATGAAGAGATTCTTTTTCTTCCATGTCAACTACTTCTTCAAATACTAGAAGTTCTTCATCATCAGAGCCCATGGGAAGTTACTTTGATTTCTTGAATGCAATACTTTCATCAAATATGACATCTCGACTAACTTCTATACGGTGTCCTTTTTTATGTAGATTTTATAGGCCTTAGAGGAGTTGTTGTAGCCAACAAATGTTCCTCTCATGCCTGATGGATCCAACTTCTTTCTTTTGTCCTTCGATATATGAATATATACAAGACAACCAAATATTCATAGATGATCTACAACTGGTTTCTTCCCAGTGAACACTTCTTTCAGAGTTCTGTTATCTAGTGACCTACCTATGGGGACTTCGAGTTTGAATATATACAACTGTCTTAGTGGCTTCTCCCCACAAAAATTTTGGTAGATCATGATCATGTAACAATAATTTTACACTTTCTTCAATGGATCGATTCTTTCGTTTTGCAACTCCATTTTGCTCAGAATTGTATGGGACTATCAACTCCTTCTTAATCCCAGACTCCTTATAGAAAGTTATAATTTCCTTGGATGTATACTCCCCTACATTATCGAAACTTAGTTACTTGATTTTCCTTTTCTATAAGGTTCTCAACTTTAGCTGCAAATTCTTGAATTTTTGTAAATACTTCATCCTTGGATTTCATCAAGTAAACCCAAGTTTTCCTTGAATGATCATCTATAAATGTGACAGAATATAGATGACCTCCAAGTGATTTACGAGTCACAGGAACACATACATCAGAATGAATAAGATCCAATATTTCTTTTGACTGTGAAGCATTGCTTCCAAATGGTCTCTTGGTATTCTTACCAAATTCACATCCTTTGCATACTCCTTCGTGATCTTCTTTCAATTCGAGGATTCCTTCTACTCTAGAAGTTAGAGTTGGAAGGATTTTGAAATGAAAGTGGCCAAATCTTCGATGTTAGAGTTCACATGGGTTGATTTCAATGTGGACTAAAGCTTGTGTGAGAGGAGATATCAACCTGTAGAGTCTTCCTTCACGAATACCAATTACTCTAGCATTCTCTATGCTTGATTTACTCCATGCTACAATTCTTCCATCAATGAAACCTACTCTATCACCCTTATCTTCTAAACTTGAAATAGAAAGTAAGTTCTTATGCAAACCTGCAACAAATAGGATGTTGTTAAGATTAATGTTGTTTCCATTTTCCAGCTCTATAGAGGTTGATACAATTCCTCTTACATGATAGCTCTTATTATCTCCAAGTTCCATTGAGCAACAATATTTTCCCTTTGACAATGTCTTCAATTGTTTGTGATGACCAATCATGTGTGTAGATGCACCACTATTGATTACACAAATGTTCTTGTCTTGGAATGTGCCAATGAGTGTTGAGAAGAGTCCTTCATCCTTTATCTTGGTTATGTCCTTCTTTGTAGTGAATAGAAGATTCCATGCTTCCTTGATGCCTTTCTTGAGATGGCTTGCTACCTTTGAACACTTCTTAAAGAGCTTCCTCAATGTAGTAGAGATCTTCATAATGCCCTTAGCCAACCTTAGATTTGATACCATGTTGAGAAATTTAGAGGGCAATGATTACAATGATTTCTCTTTACTTGACAACTACTTGTGATGTCTTTTTACTTATTAGCTTTGTTACTTATTATTATATGTGTGTATCATCAAACAACTACAAGAAACAAGAAGAACAAGAACACAAAATATAGGCTGCAAGCCAGGGTCAAAACCTCTCCACTTGAGAGGAAAACCCGCAAATCTCCTCTTCCTTATAAATTCTTCAATTGATGAAATACAAGACCTTAAGATTGACTCCAATACCCTCCAAGACCAAGACCAACCTCTCCAAATGATGTGCTAACCTTGTCCAGTCAAACCTAGTCAAATCTCTTCAAGTAGCACCTCTTCGACCTCCACTGCAAATCTGAATTTTTGCCCCTGAGCAATTGTTGCTACCACCTGTGTGAGCTTCGATCCGCCTTTTAAGCCTTCCTTTGACCCTCGCTTGCCTTTCCCTCACTTCTAGAGCTTGAGGATGACCCTTAGTGACCTTCAGTTGACTTACTTGCCTTGTTTTCTCCAAGATCAAACTTGTAGATAGAAAGCCTAGATCTGTTGCAGAAACCCTAGTCCTCCTTAGCATGTGTGAGAGAGAAATAGCCCAAACAAAGATCTTCTTCGTCCTCTTCCTTCTTCGCTACCTTCTTCTTCGCTAGAATGAGAGACGAGTGAGTGTCTTTCAAGGAGGACGAGTTCCCTCCTATATATAGGCTCTTCAAGGTGGGTGTGACTCTTCCTTTTAGGCCGAGTTGCTAGTTGTCAGACAGACTTGGTCTTAGAGGGTATTTGGACACCTTTTAAGGTAAAATTATTTTTCTTTACAAGTTACAATGTGCTCGATGGGGTTTTCAACTCACGATAATGACTTTTTTGACTTATTGACCTATGACAAATCCTAGAAGCACTTAATGGGTGCTTGACCTATAAAATAAAAGACCTTGAGCATAAAAATAATAATAATAATTTTCTTTCATTTTACACTTTATAATAATCAAAAGTACATTTCATCTTTATGAAGAGGAAACTTAGATACACAATTTTCAACACTCCACACAATTATTTGACTACTAAAATTTACAAAAACATACTGATATAATAAAAACTCATGAATGTTATTAGTTTTAGTTGAGTCATCTATTACCAACCTAGATCCATCTTAACTTTAGATTTACCAAATGTGAGGAGAGATCAAATCTCTTTTTACCTTAAAAGAAATTTGCATCTCAAAATATTTGATCCTTCTCCATGATTAATAAATTAAAATCTAAACTAATTTAATTATAATTATTAACTATATATATTTTGAATTTATAATTTTATTTTAATAATATTAGAAAATAAAATATTTATAGGATAATAATAATTATTTTTTTAAAATCTATTTTTATTTGTATGTAATTTAACTAATCAACATGTTAAACATAACATACATAAAAATATCAACAGACTTATTACCGTGAACAACCGAAGAGAAAAACTTAGGAAGCAATTAACTATAAAGGTGTGATAAAGCATGGTAGGGTGCACTTTGTGACGATGTTACAAAACATGCTAAACGAGTTGTTAAAAGCGACAATGATTGTCTAAATGTTTCAAAGTGGAGCTCGAAGCCAGATAATGGGGGCTGGAACGTTGTTCCCGCCAGTTTCGTGTCAATAAGTAGCGCACACTGAACAGAAAGGAAAGAAAAGCAGCTCTCGGCACTTCTCAGCAGATATGGAGATGGAGATGGAGATGCCAGATGCAGATGAGCTGGAATGGCTGGCTCAACAACAACATTACCATTCAGATGATAATGAAGATGTCCTTTTTGGACCTTTTCCTGTCTCTCCTTCTCCATGTCCCTGTGAGTATACGCGCACCTATATTTATATATCCATCCATGCGAGTGCGTATGTGGGCATGTAACAATAGGTCCATTCGTCTTGCAGCGAAATCCAAATCTAGTTCTTCAATTCAGCAGCAACAGCAGGAGGACAAGGGGTGTCGGAAAAGGCTCTACCCGGAGGATGATGGTGAGGATGACGATCAAGTTGCCGAGAAACGGAACAGAATTGATGAAATGCCATTCGTTGATGATGAATGGCTGCAGTATCCGCCTGACCATTTTCAGACCCCAAACCAAGCTGAGAAAGAGAAGGAGAACGACCAAATTGAGAAAGAGAAAGAGAAAGAGAAGGAGAAGGAGAATGAGAATGAGTGGATTCCTCGCAGAATGGCGGGTGATATTGAAGGCGATTTCATCTCTATAACAGGGCCCTCTGGCGACCGGGTTTATGCCAAACTCAATGGAACGGCCTCTCTTTCTAGCACCTCCACTATCACTAGAAATGTAAATGGCAATGGACAAGGTGAACACCATACTTGACCTTCAAAATCCCTTTGGCATTTAACAAATTTGACCTACCATGCCCATCAGTTATGATTGCAAATCTTTTATTGGCCTTCTGCTAACACCCCAACCAATCAATCTACATTCGACATGCATGCACTGTTTAAGGTTCGTTGCAATGTTTGTTCTGATCTTGCACTGCATTTTACTGTATATTTAGTTTAGTTTAGTTTTGTTATGTTTTTTCTTTTTTCGTCATTTCTGAAGTACCATGAATCTATTCTATAGCACCGATGGCGTTTTGAATCGTCATAGAAGGCAATTCGCAATTTTGGTTATTTGATTTTAGATCGATTCTTGAAGTACTACCCGGCCAGGTATTTCAAGGAAATTTACAGCAGAAACCAAATTATGAGATCAGAGGAAGATTTGACTGTCTTTATCGATACGCAAGGCGTTGTCCTCTTTTTCCTGTTTTTCCGACCAGAGATGTTTGACACTGCTTGTTAGAGAGACCACTACATACCGATCCTGGGCATTTTGTGGGTATACTTGGGCTCCAGGACTAATCGTTTTTTCTTCCGGCTCGTCTTGGCCCTGGGGTGAAGTCAAATGCCCAACTGATTCCGTGAACATTGAGATAGAAAATAGAATACCAGTCAGGTATTGCGGTCTCGACCGTGTCGTTGAGATCGAGTCATTTATGCAGTTCCAGAGTTCATTGTCGAGCTACAATTCCTTCCCTCCACGTCCAGTCCACACCTCAGAGGCGAGAATGTCTCAACATGATGTTCCCCTACATGAGTATGTCAGCCTTGAATGGTAATTTAGCTGCTGGGGTACTATGCATTACAAGTCGCGCAGTTAGACCAGCCACCTTCTCTCTGTTTATGTAGTTGGGGCTCTACAATGATCGACTACATTCTCGAGCCCCCCAGTGTCTCAGACGAACGCTAATCCCCTATCTTCGTTATGTTCTATTCTGCCATACTTTGTATAGAGTTTCCGTCATTGGTTAAAGTTTTAAACCCTTTTATTTTTTCATTTTTAGCTTCCGGCATTGTTGATCGTCCAGCTTTGTTAGTGTTTTAGGAGATGTGCTAGGGACTCCTTACTTTGCTTGAGCTACTTCTTTAAGTCTTAATTTTTTTAATGAAGAGCATTCATCTCGTCCTCTTGATGGGCTGCCTAATACTTCAACGTGCGAATTTTATCCCACTTGTCATTGATGACTACCCTTTGTGATTTTTGCACCATCTTAAGCAAAAAGATGTCTGATTGGAAAGCCTCAACTTGCTAAACCAAAGAGGCAATGAGGGCTCTACATTTGTAGCCCTTGATTGTCCTAATGGGCTTTACCATGACTGGCTGTTCCATATCATTAGGACCTCTATTGTAATCTTCCTCCATGCTAAAAACTAGATAGAACACAAGGCTCACAGGCAGTTGACATTTGCACAAGGTTCCCCGAGTTGGGCCTCTTTTTCTCTAGGAGATTATAGTAATTACAATTGAACAAGGTTGGAACAAACTATTATTTCTATAAAGCCCAAGGGCAAGAGGATTGGTGTTGGCTGCCTTGGGAACATCCTAGTCCCATCCCCATAACACCAACTCTAAACCTAAATTTTATCGGAATGAGTTAGGCACCCTGTCAACTTTGTTAGGAAGGTAGAGATCTCGACCGGAATTGATGAGTAGACCTGTCTTATGAGCATAACTAAGAGATCAACAAATATCATCAACAAACATAAAAATCATATGTATGGCAGTCACTGATATAGACTATACTTCCCTTGCATGAGCCAGGATCATGGTTACCTCTGCTAGATGGGTATAACTTCCACTCGAAATAAATCACCAAACCAATACGATATGCATGACAATATAATTGTTAGCGAGTCTGTGACAGTGGACTAGCATCATGCAACAAGAGCTGCCCAGGTTCAAAAGGGAAAGTCTCTCCCTTTGGCTTGCTTGCTGTCCAAACCTTGAGGCTCCCAAAAGGGAAGGAAAGCAACTACCTTTTCCATAAAATCCGACATCCTCTCCAACTATGCAAATGGACTTCGTTCATAATTATGCTCCCACGAAAACATAGTACTGTCAGCAGAGAATGGGGGCGTTGGTTTAATTGCGTTGTGCTTACATTAACCACCCTCATGGATGGGATGGTAAGTTGATTTAATATGTGAGTGCAAAAATAATTTCAATTTACATGATTAGATTCTCGGTGATTTCCACGAGGCTTGGATAACCCCCCTTTTCCAGCCCTCTTCCAAACCTTGGATTTCACTTTTTCTTTTTATAAACTTTGAATTTCTTTAGGGGATAATTGATGGCCTAATTTCCCACTTCCAATTGGCAACCCTTGTTGGCTAACTTTGTTGAATGGTGTTGTCATTGATGCCAATGTTGATCCTTGAATGCTCTTAATATTCATCTAGTTTGCATTAATTGGAAGCTCCAAATGACAAGAAGCAGGGAAGCCATAGAGGCCTTGCATTTGCTGAGGAAAATGGATCTAAAGGACAATGATTTTGATTGCGAGACCATCACTAGTTGATTTTCCTCGTCATGCCAATTCTAACGATATGTGACACATCTCATGACTCCTCTTGGTGGAGGAGATATGGCCTCTTGAAGATGAAACCCCAACTATATATAGTCAAGAGAACCCAAAGGAGGTATAATATATATATATATATAATATATGTATAATAAATATCAATGTTGCCACGAAGCAGGAGTTTTTTGGAAGCGGGGACGCGGAAAGCCGTCATTTTCCCAAAAGTTAGGAAGCGAAGCGTCTGCTATATATATATATATTTATATTTTTTTGCATTTATACTTGAAACAAACATCCCAAACAGGCGGAAGCGTCCAAAACAGGCAAAAGCATCCAGGAAGCGTCTAGGAAGCGTCCAAAACAAGCGGAAGCGTCCAAAATAGGCGGAAGCACGCTTCCGGGGACGCTTCCTGGACACATCCGCACAGGACGCGCTTCAGGCCTTAGAACCGCCCGGGGGGGAAGCTTCCTGCGACTATGGCTAGAACCATTTACATCATAATGTTCAAAACTAGCTTCTTTAAACTCTGCTGCTTGTATATTAGAATATAACCAGAGCAAATATTTCTTGTTTCTACGAGCCCTATGGACTATTATTCTGCACTGGTATTTCCCGTAGATCCTACAAAATTTCCCCAACAATAAAATGTAACCTCAATACATGAGAAAACATATTTAAATAGGATTGAAAGGACCCACTTCCTCGCTGAAGATCCCTTTTCCTCTTCTTGTCCTTGTGTGTTCTACACCTTCGCTGGTGATGTCAAGTTGTTCCTTGGGCCTGTCACTTGGAATGCCAGCTAGGTCTTCTTGAACATCAACGAATAGACCGCCACTAATCAACTTTGTGCTGTTGGTCAACAAGTTAGACTCCATTTTGATTATTTTCCTATCCACCCGCACTTCCAGACTTTCCAAGCGAGCTTGTGCCAATGTTGCATTAGTCTCCTTATCACCCTCCAAGAGCTCCACACGTCACTTTAAGAGGTCTAGACAACCCATGAGGAGTTTGAACAGAAATTCCACTGCTTTTTTTTCCAACGCTCCACCTCAGATTTCAAGGCTTGATTCCCTGGCGACGCCATCTCCAAACGCTCCAATATCAAACAATTATGAAAATTATGCCTTGAGAGTGAGAGAACAGTGTCCCAAAATCTTGGCGAGATCAACTTAAATAACCCATTAAACCTTGAAGCCTAAATTATTTCGAGTGTCTTCTTCTACCTCCATTAACTCTAGTTTATCGCCGAACTTCATGCCAGATGCTAACTCGTCTTTTCCAATACACAAAATTAATTTCCCTTGTTGTTGATTTGTTGTGATTCGAAGGGAGGGATGAATACTGTTGTGTGACATTAAAGCCAAGATCTGAACTGCTGTCGGTGTGAAGGTGAATGTCGATCGTCTGCCTATCAACTTGTCCTCGACACACTTGGATGATGGGGCTAATCTCCTTGTTGTATCACTTATCCAGGAGAAATCTCCAAGTGGGAGCATGCCAAGTCTTACTCCTCAGCTGTCCTGCGCATGAAGAGTTATTGTCCATTGACGAAATCCTCTGCCAGCCCCATTAACGTGGGCTCGAAACACTATGATTGAATTCATTCGGTTATGGAATTGGAACAATTCCTTTGTCGTCGCCATTTAATTCAAGGGATCCTTCTCTCAGTTTCGCTCCCTGATTCGCCATGTGATCGACTTCACCATTTAGGTGCCTCAATACATGATATTTGGATGTTTCTTCTAGTTTTCCCAGTTGGAGAGTTATTCTTTTTGCCACAGGAGGACATGTTGGATCCATTGATGATTGTAGTTTTGAGATCATTTTGACTACAAGCATGGAATCCTCCAAAATGCATAATTTTCTAATGCCAAAGTTTACAACAATGTCCAAACCTTTCCAAAGAGCAAGATATTCGGCTTTGTTATTTATTATGGCTAATTCTACCCCCCATGTGAATATAAACTCTACTTGTTCCTTGGGGCAGTATAACACCCCTCCTGCTCTTGCCGCCCCTGCTAAGCAAGTTTATATTACACAAGCAAATTATTTTTATTAAAAATAAAATGAGTTAAGTCAAAGGTAAATTTATTAAAGGGTAAAATAAAAAATTGAGAGATTAAGTCGGCCCTAAAAGGACAACAAATTTTGGCTCCGAAATTCATTCAAAATTAAAATTCAAATTGAAACTTTTGAAGGTTGACTTGCTCCTTAAGTGACCCTCTTTAACACTACAAATTGAGGACGAATTCACCATTAGGTAAATGAATTGACTCGTTGATCTTATGTGAATCATTTCTGTGATGGTCTATAGACTAGAGGAGAGGTTGAAATTCAGGTGAAATTTTGGATTTTTTTTGTCTTAATTATGGGCTTCACTGGGTATTTTGAGGTTTGAGATCACTGGCATACAAGGGCTGTTCGTGTTGGATTTTTGTGTGGTTCACATTCTCCTCAAGCTAGCAATTCACGAGGCATTTTCATGTCCCTTTTTGGGACTTAATCTCTGATTCAATGGCATGATTCAACTACTGTGAGGGGCAAATGTTACGAAGCAATTTGGAGAAATCTTTGTGAAGATTATAAACACATTTTGGCACATGTCTCTCGATTGTTGAAAGGAGTTTTGTGCACTGCCTCTACAACCCTCTTTGAAGGCTCATTTGCAACCTGCACAGTGGTAGAGTTAGGGCATGATTGAGTGAAGTTTTGTGCATGGTTTGATATGAGTTTTAACCCTCATAGGGCATGAATTATTAACTTTCTGGAACAAGCTTGATCAACTCAATTTGGCCTCATTTGATCAATTTCTGTGGCCTTGTAACATCAAACTTTATTTGACCAGTGGTTTGGTGGCAACATTGACATGGATTTTTTGTTCATGACATGAAAGAATGCATAGTAGCTGGTGCATTACATAGGCCAAATGGCATGACTAACTAGTAATAACTCATACATACCCTGCTTGGTTTTGAAGGTGGTCTTCCAAGTATCCTCTTCTTTGACTCAAACCTTGTGATATCCATACTTTAAGTCCAACTTGATGAAGTATTTTGCTTGCTGCAGTTGATCCAACAGATTGTCTATCTTGGGCCAAGGTACCTGTTCTTTTTAACACCCTGTAATCTATACACATCTACCAAGTCCCATCTTTTTTTGGTAAAATGATGATGGGTGATCCACATGGTGATGTATTCGGTTGTATGACACCCTGTTCCAATAGTTGTTGCAACTGTTTCTTCACCTCACTCGCTTCTATAACAAGTTACCTGTACAACCCAATGTTTGGCAATGGGGAGTCCGGCAATAGCTGGATCTTGTGCTCCACTTCCCTCTTAGGTGGTAACCCTTTAGGCTCTTGAAACACATCCTTGTATGCCTGCAACAACTCTTCTAGGTGATTTTTTTGTTTCTTAGTACACCCCTCCAGGGATGCCTTGCCTCTTATTGACTCTTCTATAGATTGATTTTTTCTTAAAAACAATAAAACATACTTCTTGTTGGAATTGATCAATTTCTTGGCTTGGTTGGCACTTACTTACCTTATTTGACTTGCCTTTGTGCATATTGATGATGAACAATTTCCCATCCTTGACTGACTGACACTGGTTGGCTCTCCACATGAATATTGCATTTTGCATGTACATGTAGGGACTCCCAAACACTACTCCACATACATCAAGGGGAACCACATATAGTTCTACTTCATCAATAGAATTAGCACTGATGGAAAATCTAATTTTCACTGTTTTGTTACCTTCAACTCTGCATCTTTATTTACCCTTCCCATTGGATATGGGTTTGGATGATAACGAACTTCCAACCCCAACTTCTTAAGTAGCTTTGTTGCAATGAGATTCACCTGTGATCCTGAGTCAAACAGAGCATCGATCTTTGTCTTCTTGACTTGTATCTTTACATGGAAGAGTTTGGTCATTTCTTTCTCTTCTTGTTGTTGAAGGCTACTCAAATTCACTTCCTTCTGCATTGATGTAGAGACAATTTTCTCATCCACGTCCGAGCTGCTTTCAACTTGGTTGCTCGAATCAATGGCCATGAGATTCTTCTTCTTATTATCTTTCTTTTTGTTCTTTGGGTTTAGCTTTAGATGCAACTTCCAACACTTATCCTTTGTATGGACGTCAATGTTGTAGTGGTTGCTCAGATCTTTCAACTGATATGTTGTGGCTACCGTCTTTTTATCTTCCCCCCTTTTTGCTTCTTCTTCCCCTTCTTAGAAGCGTCTTATTTCTCCTTCTGCTTCGATCCACTTGATTGTGCTCTATTTAGGCCTATATTCTCCAGGTACTGTGCCCGTACACAAGTCTCGTCCATTGATTTAGGCTTTAAGAACATAACTTGCACACGCAAGTGGCGGTGTAGACCCCCAAAATACATGAGGAGTATATGTCAGTTCTTGGGGAGATACCCAACATTATGACCATCTTTCTGAACTCTGTGGTGTACTCTTGCACGCTTTGCCCCGACTTTTGCTTGAAGTAGTGTCACTGTATCTGTTGATAGGTAGTGGTCATTGATGTCAACCAAGCAGCACTAGGAGCTACCCTGATCTTTGTTAGCAAATTTGGTATGGAAATTCGTGGTTTCTCACATCCAAATCACTCTAGTTGGTTTCTCCTTGAAAAGATCTTTCTGAAGATATGTGGCACCCCACACAATTCTTTATGGTTTGAAAGACATTTGCATTTTAAGTTGAAGCCCTAGTTTTGTGGGCTAAAACCCCAAGGGGTAGTGACATGACGCCTTATCATTAATTTAAGGGTTTGACCTGCTCATTTTGACAGTGATGTCTCGTCTTGAGAACTGAAGGTACTCATCAAGGTAAGAAGCAGTGTATAGGAAGTTTATTCACCTACAGTTGTCAATATATGACAACAATTCTCACTGCAATGTCATTGTGTATCACTGACTATCTTCAAAAATGCATTGAGCCAATCATTGACTTCACAACCTTGGTAGGATCAAATGCACTGAGCCAATCGTTGACTTCACAACCTTGGTAGGATCAAATGCACTGAGCCAATCATTGACTTCAAATTCTAGTGGACTTGAAAATATTTCTAGGCAAAATCCTTGACACAAATATTAAATAGGATTCTTAAGGGTTTCATAAATTTAAGGACACCAACGATTTCCTTTCTTAAAGCTTAAGGCAAAGCATGTTAGAAAAAATAAATATGTCAAAATAATTAAAGCTCCTAAAGTTTCCTCCAACGTTCATTAAGAAAGTCCCTCCCAAATGTCCTCCAACTGTTATCCTCTAAACCTATAAAAGAGCCTCACCTTATCTATCAAAATTATATACTTAAAACGATTATCTTGAGGAAGCATATCTGAAGTTTTTGGCTAACCTGAGGAATTAACGTAGATATCCAAAAGAGGTTTTAGAGTTATGTTTTAAGATTATTTTTGTGATTCATTCACTACAGGTATTTGGAGCGATGTCTCAAGGCAAATCTTAGGTCTTTGCTTAGCATATTTTCACATTGTTTGGAGCATATCATCCTTGTTTCAGGAGAGTGAAGGATTGGGTATAGGACTACTCAAGTTAGGGCTTAGTTTTAGGTATATTGAGGACTGTTTTTGCACAAATATATTATTGCAATGGGCAGCATAGAAGGAAATCAGTTAACGACCCTCTAGGGCACCCATACCTAAGGCATACAGCAGGTCAGTGAGTGCATCAATTCTCTTAAACAAGCGCAAAACTCATCTACAGTCCTGCGGTCAAGACTTATGACTCAGTTGAGGTGAAGATCTATTACAACATTGATTTCAGATTTGGATCTGTGGTTTAGCGCTATAAAATGCCTCAAAATTCAGCAAAGGAGAGCAAGTTTCCGACTTAACAGAAGTCTCTTGTTTGGAGATCTCAGTCTAAGTTTTTTTCCTTGTTTTGTTGCTACATGAAGAGCGAGTTAGGGCCATGTATATTCTAACAGAATCTTGGCATGGCAATACTTGCACAATGCAATCTTTGGTATAGGTCTGTAGCAGAAGTTTTGGTTTTTATTTGGATTTGTTTTGTGCTAACTCGTCGCAGGTGGAAGACTATTAAGGAAGCCTAATTCCACAGGTTAGTCATTCGTAACCACAATTAAGTTCTGTAGCACATTGAGTCTTGTTTCTTTTAAGTCTGACCAGGGTTCATTTCAGATTTATTTTAGGTCTGGTCAGGCCATGTTTTCTGCCTATTATAGATCTGGTAAGGCTTGTCTAGGGCTAGCGTTAAGGTCTGTTTAGAGCTTAGTATCTGTGACAAGAAACAATACTTCAAGACATCCTTTTGTAGCATAATTCAAGCTTATGGCAAGAGTTAAGGTAAGTCATGAATTAGTGCTGGGTTATTTTCTTTCATTTTATTTTGGAAGTTGGGATCCACTCGGGTGTATTTTCCATTTCAGGTGCAAACATTCAGAACAGTGCCAAAAAGGTCAAAGACATCAAAGCAGTGACAGCTAAACCTGGTAACTCACCCTTGATCAAGGAAATTGTAGAACAGTTTCTTATGGCAGAATTCATTTATCTCAAGTAAGAAACCTGGCAAGTTTCTATTACATAAAAATTGGCAGCCTAGTAAGACAAAGAGCAGAGGTTCACAATAGACAGCAAAAAGTTAATCTACAGTAGATTAAAAGCAGTGAGGCCTACAAGACTGTCTTCAGCTCAGTACAACCTCATCATCAAGTACAGGGTGGACATATTATCAAAGGCAGAGCCTATTAAACAGATTTCATCATTGAGGGCAAATTATTGTGGGGGAGTTTGGCATCTCTCAGTATTGCAGAAGATCTGACACATCAGTTTCATCACCAGCTTCAAATCAACAACAAAGGCAGAAGATACAGGTCATCGAACAAGCTATTGTATAAAATATTGTAAATTTTGTATAGAGTTTGTGTCATTGCCTAGAGTTGAGGAAGAATTTTTTTTTTTGGGAAAAGGGCTTTGGTTTGTAGTTGGGAAAAGGATTCTTGGTTTGTAGGGACAATGGTTAGGTCCGAGTGTTATTAGTCAGTCAAGAAAATCATTGAAATACTAAGTTGCACGAAACGGGGAAACGGGTATGAGTTTCCGAAACGGGAAGCGATACAAAACGCGACCTCCCCAAATTTTGGAAACGGGGAAACA
>APFE030490932.1:0-22995 GCA_000404065.3 Pinus taeda | reverse complement strand
TATCGGACCTAAAGAAATGAATTATTTAGTTTGATTTAAGATTTTATTCCTATACTCGAAAAGCTTGGAGAGAAACCTCCCCGGCTCACTATAATTTTGACATAGTAAAATGCTAGGAAGGTCAGCTTTGCAACAAATATTATGAAACTGAGATCTAATGTGGTTGTACGTGAGACACTCTAAGAGGAAGTGATTTTCATCCTCGATGTTCATATTCTCACAGAGATGGCAGATCCTTTCTATCCATGGTGTTTTAGGAACTGCCCAACAACCCATTTCAATATGGAGCTCATGAGAGTTCGTTCTAATCTTGGCTATATTAATTTTCTTCTTTGAGCTAATTAAAATAGAGAGATACTTTTGATCTTCTAGGGTGGGGTGGATGACCTCCTTATAATATCTTAATTTTCTTGTACCTGCTAAATCTTTCTCACACCACATTTTTACTTTGAAATTAGAAGTAACAATATTTTTAATGTTATTAATGTTTTGCAATGCAACATTCTCGTTGATCTCCCAATGGTTTAACCAGGCCCTGGTGTCTTTATCCCAACCTCGTTTGAGCCTTAGGTGGTTTTGACTAGAATTTAAAGCTAGATTAGGAAGTCTATGGTCTCCTATGTGATTGAGTTTGTGCTTGTACAACAGAAGCCTAGACATAGCTAGGCTCTCGATAGGGGAAAGACCCACTTCTATAAGCAAAATAGGATAGGGTGTATTTCTTTTAATTTTGAGGTTATACGTTATAAAACGTTTCTAGATTTGCTCAATCTTTCTCCAGGATTCTCTAGAGATGTTGCAACCCCAAACCTCACATCCATATAAGATAACAGGAGTGACTAAAGGTTTAAAGAGGAACTTCTTTCTATCCCACATTACGAGGTTTGCCGTTCTACAATTATTTTCAAGACCAAAATAAGTTTTCCACCCCCATTAATCCTTTTCTCAATGCTATAGTTCCAGTTGAGCTTGTGATGAATATCAATTCCTAGGTACATGTAAGAATATACTTCCTCCAATTTACTATTGTCATAGATAAAACTAGCATAAGTGTCCTTCTTGGATTTGATAATCATAACTTTTGTTTTGTCACTGTTAATAGTCATAACCATGGTAGAGCATAAATCCTTAAGAATTCTAAGTTGCTTATCAAGATCAGATGGGCACCTTGCAAGAAGAACAATATCGTCAGCATAGAGAAGAAGGATGATGACTATCCCATCAAGATCGTGCCAGCACAACCTACTTCCTCTAAACAACCTTCTAGCTTGCCGATGTAAATTCCAAGTAGGGTAGGGGATAGGGGGTAACCTTGTTTAACTCTGTTATTACACTTAATATCTTTTGATCACCCCTCATTGTTCTTTAACTTGGCAATTACATTCTCGTATAACCTTATAATGACAGCTTTCAACTCGAAAGGAACCTTTAGCTCTTCTAATCTATTCCATAGGTTGTTTCTAGGAGCCGTATCGAAAGCCTTTCTAAAGTCCACAAAGCAACAAAAGAGATTGGATTTATCATTGCGGCATTCCTCCACAATGGTCCTAAGTGTAATGAGGTGGTCCGTTGTTGAGTGCTTCCTTCTAAAACCCACTTGGACTTTAGCCCTCTTACCTTCACTTTCAAGCCATATGTTCAACTTCTTTTCCAAAATAATACCATATAACTAGGCTAAGAGAGGGTTGATCATAATTGTCTGATAATTAGAGAGGTTATTTGTATCCCCACTTTTAAAAATAGGGATAATGAGGCTCTGATTCCATGGTTTAGGGAACCCTTGCTTGACTGCTTGATTGAAAAGCTTGTGGATGTGGGGGATGAGGACAAGACCTCCAATTTTTAAGATTTTTGCCTGGTAACCTTCAATGTCCTCATCTTTCCCATTTTCCATGCATTTAACCCCAAAATCAATGTCTCGTTGTGAGCAGGGTTTCAAATTTATCCATGACATTTGAAGATTCATAAAGCTTTTTAAGATAGGAATTCCTGCCGTGTAAGGAAATTTTATTATTATCTTTAGTTTTCCTAGTTAGAATCTGCCTCCAGAATTTCTTAGGAGCTACCTTAGAGAGGCGTAAGAGATTTCTTACGAATATACTGCCTTTTTTTTCCTTTTAGTTAGGGATTTGTATATTTTCATCTTGCCAATTTTAAAAGCTTCATCAACAACTTCCTTAATTGCTCTCCTCGCACTTTTATAATCTTTGTACTACCATGGGTTGGTTTTTGTATATATATATAATATATAGATATTTATTCATGGAAGAGTTATTTTTTAGATATAAAATTATGTATTATTTTTTGCAAAACATATTTATCATAAATAATCATTTATGAATTTTAAAATAAATATATTAATGAAAATAGTTTTTTAAAATAACAAATTTATTATAACTTAAAAATATTTAAATATGATTATAACATTATTAAAAATGTAATTAATTTATTATGATGAACAAATTAATAATTATATAAGTTTATTGGGTTAAATTTAATGGTAAAATCTTAGGGTTTTTTTCACTATTGGGCATGGTAGAAATAACTACATTAATGGTTTAGTGACTTGTACACACTTAAGTGGACACAAGCACACCTTGATGGCCTAGTGACCAGTCCACACATATGTGGATCAAATCACACTTCCATGTCCTTGTTTAAAATTTCAAATCTCACTAGTGCGATTGGGTTCCAATGGTTTCATTCTATGAAGGTTCAAAACTCGTGGTAGAAAAGAGGAGACGCCCCAAAATAATCCAACCATGTTAAAGGCTAGTGTGGCTTAGGCCTAAATTGGTCCATGTATGATTTTGATAGCTTAGATGCCCCTATGACATGTTGTATTAAACCACATGCTAGTCCTCACAACTTAGATGCTCTTAGGTCATGGTTTAGTAAACCACATGTTGATCCCTTAAATCACAAACACTCTAACAAAAAAAGATTTAAAAATCATTGAAAGGTATTGTGATCAAATATGTTCCCCTTTCATCCCAGGGGAGCAACTCAATTGGTGATCGAAGTAATGTGAGTCTTGAGAAAATTGAGAGATCCAAGACTCAAATTCCCCCAGTCATGACCTGGTTACGGAGAGGAGGACATGTCATAGACCCACATAGGTTTACTAGTGGCTACGTATCAGGTGTGATGTTGGGTTCCTTTGGGATACAAAAAATAAATATTCCCCTTCACTTGTATTCTGTGGATCCCAACTTGATTAGATCCAATGCATACAATGAGGATATGAAGACTTCTCTCTAGTCCACGTGTTACATTGTTACTCCTACCATCTGCATGAAGGACATGCTGCCATGACATATCTCAGTGGTACATGAATTAATGGAGTTCCTATGGGTATAGAGGGAGATTGTCTAGTTGATGGCTCAAGGCTTTGGGAACAAGATGGCAAAGGGTAGCACCATCAATTCTCCAAGGATGGATTATGTGTGGCTCCCCTTCCATCGCAAGCCAATGGAATATTTGAGTTGCTTCCATAATAGATTGCTATCTATTGTTTCTCTTTGAGCTCTTGGTAAATATCAACTATGTTCTTTGTACATTTTCTATTTCTGGTTATTCTTGTGGTTTTATGTCAGCAATGGCTCCACACTCATGCCACTATGGAAAAGCTCCATTGCACTAGACCAATGTTGAGTTGGCTATCATAAATACAACTAAAGTGTTCCACTGCTCTTGTTCAACCACCAT
This sequence comes from Pinus taeda, assembly GCA_000404065.3. NCBI lineage: Eukaryota > Viridiplantae > Streptophyta > Pinopsida > Pinales > Pinaceae > Pinus > Pinus taeda. The sequence continues at coordinate 19,287 of APFE030490932.1, read as the reverse complement.
CAAGCAACACCTTCACATTTTAGGTGAAAAAGTTAAGCAAGAACATGCCTATCACTTAGATGAAGATGTTGATTTCATGGTTTAGCATCTAGTTCAAGGCCTTGATACCAATAGAACCTGAAGCACCAAATTTCACCAAACTTTGGAGCTCTAATGGTATATGCAAATGTTTGTAGCTTGTTTCCTCCACACCCATGATGCAAACCGTATAGAGTTTCACCAACATCTCACTCATTTGGAGAAGTAGTCAAATTTGTTGGTCACTCTCTACACCTGGTTATGTAAGAAGCACACGGGATTTCTTGTCTTTGATGTAATTGGTAGCTTGAAGGATAACCTTATCAAGGTCTTGACTACCCCTTTGCATAATATTTCATGTTCCATCTTTGGTCTCTAGCTCTAAGGGTTTTGTTTGTTTTTTATTTGATTATTATGATACTCTATATTAAGATCCACTTTAGTCACTTTTCACACTTGAAGTTAAGACTAGTCTAGTTTCCCATATGGTAGGCTAGGCATAGAAATTCTATTTCAAACTCTGTTTATATTATCTGGTTTCCCTTTGGGTAGGCACATGGACCCTCTTTCTTGGCCACATATAGCTCTTCAAGACATCATATTATAGTGCTACTCTAGCTCATCCAATCATGCTAGAACATGTAGTCTTTATGATCATGTACATATGTGTATTTCCATCTTCATAGTAATAGAATAACTAGCTTACTAAAAAGAAAAAATAAATCTCCCCTTCCAATTTTCTTTAATAAATTATGTATTATGAACTTTATAACTTGAGTGTGCCTAATTGTTAAAAACACATGTTTCCTCCAAAGAGGTCACAGGTTCAAATGTATAGGGGGTTTGAGTATGTACAACTCCATAGACTTTAGCTTATTCATACACTTCCATGTATATTCCGCTAGTTAATTTGTCACAATAGATCATGATTAAAATATATTGAAATCTAAAATCTATAATATGAGGGTTAATTTTCCTTAGATTTCTTGCTTTATTAAGTTGTTTATTGCATATTCATGCAAATACATAAAATGGAGGAAATAGAGAAGATATAAAACAATCATTCACAAACCACAATAACACTAATATATGATCACAAGTTCTCTTTGCTCTACCCTCTGTCTAGCCACTCTTATCTACTCTATTATTAAACAAAATGCACTAGAATTGAATCAAGCCCTTTTTCCTCTTATTGGTCTAACTATAAAACAACACGATAGTCAACTAGGGGTTAAATTTGACCCATTCAACCCTCAATATGAGTTATAAATTAATCCTTCTAGAGTCTTCTTCATAGGCCCACATGGCTAGCCCCTTTTCCATGAGTAATAGGGGTGGATGTGACATCCTCTAGAATTATGGTGTTCAATTAAGATAGGTCAACTTTTAGGAGGCATAAATTTTGCATTTGGACTTTGATTGACTTGATTCATGCCCCATTGCAAAGGTCTTCCCCATTGCAAAGGTCTTCAAGAATAGAATAGTGTCACAAAGTGTTCCGCTTAGGCAACAATTTTTTATCCCTATAAAATGTCATTTAAGGCCTCAAATTGGCCTCATAATGTTTTTGACCCTAATTCTTTAAATTAGACCTCGGTGCCAAAACTTTTGTAAGTTGATTTCTTTGATTTTTCTACCATGAAAACATCAAGATATATGAAAAACAATGTAATGATCCAATCTTGCTCATTAGCAATCGAATCACTCTGTAAGTCAGGTCCCTTGTTCCACAAAGGTCTAAAACACTAATTTGGCATCGGGTATCTTATCTCGCAAACAAGGAATCTCACACACCAATTTGGTGTCTTATCCCACAAACAAGAGGTCTTATGCATCGATATGGTGTCTAACTTAGCCATAACCTTAAAATTAGAATATTATTACTTAAAATTTCTTTTATTTCAATTTTCCTCTATATTGTTTTTTACGTATATTATTATTATTTTTTTTTTAAGCTATGGTTCACTGTCACTGAGTGGCCGCTACATCCACGGTAAATATCGGGGCAGTTCCCCCCGAAGGGATCTGCCCGTCGGCCAATCTTAATAGGCCTAACCCGGAGGGCGTCAAGGAGATTTGACCCCGTGACCTCCCAACTGGGAAAGTGCTTAGCAACGAGAACTCAACCATTTGAGCTATCCCTTGGGGCTTTTATTTTTATTTTTTTTAATATTACTATTTTTTCAATTTTATTAATTATATAATGCTTCAATGATCATAAAATATTCATAAATTTAAATTAACATTTTTTTTTATTAAAATTAAGTAAAGGAGTTTTTGCCTAGAATTTGACATTTGGGTAGATTGTGAGGTTTTGTTGTTTAAAATGTGTTTGTGACTTCATAAATGAATTCACTCCCTGAAAAACCCTTAGGGCACCCAAACTTTGGAGAGTTTAGAGCTCAAACTTGTTATTCCAGTGAATACCTTATAGATTTCGAACAGATTCAACAGGGAAATATGCCTGGAAAAGCTCCAAAATATAGAACAAGTAGACAAAGGCTAAAGTAAACAATTTTTGTTTGTCCACAAATTAGTGGGACTAATCTATGGTTTGAGAGATTGTGATATGGGACATTTAAGTTGCTACCACATGGGCTGATCTAGGGCATTTAAGCCATCACCACCTGGGCCAACCCTTACTTGCAGTTGTATTTGTAGCATCTAAGCCGTAAAGATCACTTGGCCAACTTTACTCATAGATGGATTTGTAATATCTAAATGGTCAAAATAATGTGGGGATGAAACCTAGCCTAGGCCACACCAACCCTTATTCATACCTAAATTTATACCCATGAGTTTTAAACATATAACCTTTACACCATAAAAGACTTCAACAAAATGTTTTGTCACCAACTATTCTATAAACGCTATTAGTAAAATTAAATACATACTAATATATTATATTTAAAAATAAAATAATTTATTATATTATTAAATAAAAATACTTAATTAATATAATAAACATAATATTAAAATAATAAATTTTATAATATTATATTTAAAAATATAAATAATTATATTATTAATGAACTAACTTAATCAAATATTAATAAATAATATTAAGAAATAAAGAATGATTAAAATATTATATTTAAATTATTAAGGAAATAAAATAGATTGAATTAAATTTATAATTAATATTAGCAATGTGTTAAATTATAACCCATTTAATTAAAAAATAGTATTTATAAAATTTACATAATTAAATTTGGGTAATATTCAATAATCTAAATATATAAGCTTCTTCCTCTTTCAAAGACTTTTCATTCTTTAGAGAGAAGGAAAATATATTTTTAAATTAATATATTTTACTTTAAATATTAATAATATTTTTTAAATGGTAAATTAACTTTTCATTCCTTAGGAGAAGGAAATATATTTTAAAATTTAAATTAATTTTTATATATTATTAAATATTTTTTAATGGTAAATTAGGTCTTGTTTAAGTAGGTGAAAATTTTTCTGGGATAGATTTTTTTAGCTATTTTTTTTAATTGTTAGTTTTCGAATTGATTTTTTACAGGTGGAAATGGATTCAACGTTTTTAAGAATTTAAGTATGGGGGATTAAGCAGTGCATTATATTAGATATCATTTTTGGGATTCAACTGCGTTAAGTAAGTCATTCAAACCTATGACCATTTCCATGAGAGGTAGTCGTAACTGACTAATTTCTCATGATTTTTGAATAGTTCACTTAGCACTCATTGCATCGGATGATTTTTGAATAGTTCACTTAGCACTCATTGCAAATTTCTCATGATTTTTGAATAGTTCACTTAGCACTCATTGCATCGGATGATTTTTGAATAGTTCACTTAGCACTCATTGCATCGGGTGATGCTCACAGGGGTGAAAAAGTGGGATTGAAACTAGTGAAATGTGGAGAATGAATCACATAGCATCAATCATCACTTCCGGGGCTTGCACCCCGTTAACCAAGACTTCCCAGGAGGTCACCCATCCCAGAACTCCTCTGGCTCAAGCGCGCTTAACTGTGGAGTTTTTCCACAATCAAGCCCACTTAGCTTGCTACCCCATTTCTGGGGCACCCAAACTTCTAAAACTTGATCACTATACTTTGGATGTCCAAAATTTTAGGGGATTTTGTGAAGGAAATACCGAAAAAACCATTTTAATGATGAAAATGGATTCAACCCCTCAAAAACCCCTAAAAAACCCAAATTTCTGAAACTTGATCACTATACCCTGGATGCCCAAAAAATTCCGACAAATTTCATCCAAAAAAATATAAAAAACATTCTTTTTAATTAAAAATAATAGATTTTTTAGACTACACGGTTAAATTATAACATTTAATAAATAAATATTTATTAATTTAACATAATTATATTTTTGAATAATTATTATTTAAAAAATCAATTTAGAATTATTCCCTTCTCAATACACTTCTCATACTTCTAAACCCTCTGAAGAAAAAGTACAACTTGAATTTTACATATTTTCCAAATTCTAAACTAAATTAAGAACCTCAAAAATCATAGGAACATGGAACTATGACCTGGACCTTTGATGCGGTAAAACCAGGCAGAACACCAAAAAGTTTTTGTTGGAATTTTATCCGAATTTTACCGAAATTTTGGGGAAATGTTATGGAATCGTTCCAAAAAGGTACGATACTGGAATTTTTTGTCATATTCCTGGTACGGACACGGTCCTCTGGAACATATCCTCCCATCATAATTACGTAGAATTATTCACAGCATACACCGAATTGCGAGGGATTTCGTTTTTCTGGTAATAATTACGGAGTTGTCTATAATGCGACTTTTTGGAGATTCCGGTGACGGAATCCGGCGGAAGAAATGAGGTTAAATCTTGATTTTTAGCAGTTAAAATGGTTTTTTAACTGCATATTTGGATTCAGCGCCCTGGAAAACCCCTGGGAGCCATTGATTGTGTGGAAACTAGCTATCAAACTTGGGATTCCAATGAATTGCTGCCGGATTTTGACCAGAAAAATCCGCCAGAAAGGCTTTCAAAAAGTCGCGTTATAGACTACTGCAATAATTACTGTGATTCTACGTGCAAGACATGTAGATGCACATGTCTTAAAGAATATATGCCGATGACAATGAGGCTGCTTGAAGAGTGAAATTAAAGGAAAGCAGGGGCTCTCCTGCAACTGACAGAAAATACAAAAAGGACGAACCTTGAATTGAATACCATCCTTCTACCCAGTTACAGGTAAACAGACGAGAGCAGCCTGCTCGCCCACCATCTTTGACCCCACCATATCATATAATATACTTGGAGCCCTCCTGAAAATCCTGTACGGCATCTCCAAATTTTCTTAGAACTGCAAAATTCTCCAGGAGATCATACGATTCTGCTATGTTTATATCGATTTTGTTGGTAGCTAAAGGGCTCCTCCAAACACATTAAGGATCAGAATGCGCCATGACACACCAATTTTGGAAGAAAGCCCTGTGAATTCTTTGGCTTTGGCAGAGAGATTTGAGGTTACGTTGACTGATGTCTGAGGAAATAGGCTATATGGTTGATTCCTCTATGGAACAGGAGGTGGCCTCCGATCATGGCACAGAGTATGTGGAAGTTGATCCATCAGGGCGTTACGGCCGGGTTAGTCTTTTCATTTCATCTATTTCCTCTCAAGTTTTACATTTTTAGACTGGATTTGCAGACACTCATATGCTTGAGTGAATTGTAGCGATTGCTTAATTAAACTAAACTTTCTGAAAACTAATTTAGTTTTTTGTTTCCAGAAGGCAGTCTTTTACAGACAGTCTTAAGCCACTTTCAGAGTTATCCTTGTATTGATTTAGCTAATTTTGTAAGATGGGTGCCAGCTTTGGATGGTTTTGTAACCATTTTCAAAAACTGATGATGTTTGAAAAGCTTTTCCAGATTAAAAAATTGCTTAAGAGAGACTGTGTATGTGCCCTGCAGAAGGCTTTTACTAGCACAAACCCATCTAAACGACTGTCTGATATGCACCTCAACTTTGCATATGCTGATTTTCCAGTAATGATTGGCACAGGGACAGCCAAGATTTTCCTGGAAAAGTTAAGGTTATGAAGGGGATGTGCAAGTTGTTAGTAGAAGGGGACACTGGGACAGTACAATGAACACCCACAAAAGCAATACACAAATATTTGTCCTACCTTAACTATACACTTGCATTATTGAAAAATTCAATCGCAAAGCTGTTCATCAAACTCTGGTTTAGATGGGTTTGTGTTAAGAGTCAATGTGCCAGCCAAAATGGGGTTGGAGCCTCCTGCAGGGCACATAGGTGGCCCATCATAGTACTAAGCATTGCAGTTGTCCTGTTGCTCACTATTATTTCTTGCTGAATTCTTTGCAGTACAAGAGGGTTCTTGGAAAGGGAGCTTTCAAGACCGTGTATCCTTTCTTTTATGTAGATTCTGCTTTAAAAAAGGAAAATTAGATCCTGTCCCATTCATTTTTATTTCTTTTGGTGTTCATTTATGAGGTTCATGGGTTCTTAACATATCTTCAGCTACTGGGCATTTGATAAATTAGAGGGCATGGAAGTCGCATGGAACCAGGTGACGATTAGAGATACAATGCGGCAATCTGAAGTTTTGGAACGTCTATATCGCGAGGTCCATCTGCTGAAGACTCTTAAACACAAAAATATTATCAAGTACTACAGCTCTTGGGTTGATACCAAGAACAATAATATCAACATTATCACAGAGATATTCACATCTGGGACACTTAGGCAGTAAGTGATTTATTGTTTTGAGATAATGTTGTTGTTCTATCTCAGGTGCATTTAACTAAATTCTGTCTGTGATTGGATCAATAGAGACAGTTTAACCTAATGATTGGTCACTATATACACACACAACATAGTCCCCAAATGCCTAAGACAGATTGTAAGTGGTTGGAGTAGTTTAAGGCCTAATTTACCTAGGGAACTCAGTGTGCACTGGTTCTATTATGATGTTAATCAGATACTTCAATAATTGTAGGTATTGTAGAAGGCACAAGCATGTAAACATCAGAGCAATCAAAAATTGGTCACGGAACATTTTGGAAGCCCTCTTATACTTGCATAGCCATGATCCACCGATCATTCATCGTGACCTGAAGTGTGACAATATTTTTGTGAATGGAAGCCAAGGAGAGGTGAAAATTGGAGACCTTGGACTGGCAGCGATTCTCCATCATGCCCATGTAGCTCGTAGTGTTATTGGTAAGCTCTCAATTCTTATGCTTGTTAGAGTGTGGACATGAGTTACCAGAAAATATCTTATCCACAGTGATATACATGTAGGAACGCCTGAATTCATGGCCCCAGAACTTTACGAAGAAGAATATAATGAGTTGGTGGACATTTACTCCTTTGGAATGTGCTTGCTGGAAATGATAACTTCTGAGTATCCATACAGCGAGTGTGCAAGTGTAGCACAAATTTTCAAGAGAGTCACCACTGTAAGATATATTTTTATCGCTGCTTTCATTTTGTCAGCAAACTGGTTTGCGTTAGACTCCTTGTATAAGTGACTGCTGTTACACTTATGGTATATAGGGAATCTCTTTATCTTACTACTGTTTTCATTTACATTTGAATCTTTGGAGGCACTCTGCTTGCAATATCACTAAATTCAAATTCTGCTTGTTCATTACTCATACACAGGGTAGAAAACCGGCTGCCTTGGAGAAGGTTAAGGATCCCAGTGTTCGTCAATTTGTGGAAAAATGCTTGGAAACAGCATCAAAAAGACTGTCTGCTAGGGAGTTGTTGATGGATCCATTTCTTCAAGATGAAGGCTACAGTGAAAGTATGAAGTATATCCCGCAAATGAATCAGTTCCATTTTCTGGGGGACATCCTCAAGGATTGTGAAACAATTACAGATGAGGCAAATGTGGGTCGAAGCTATCCCAAGGTGACTCCTGCATTGAATCTCGGGCTCTCAGACAGAATGAACTTGGAAAGAGTGGAAGATTTGAAGTTGCCTTTCCACTCAAATGCTATGATTGGACACATTATGAATCAAGAATCAGTGAACAATCATGGTTTACAGAACTACTTTGAGACAGAAAGTAGAACTTCAAGTGCTAAAGAAGAGTTTCTGACGAATCCAGATTTTACACTGAAGGATACCAGTAAAGACCACAACACAATATTCTTGAGACTTCGCATTGGAGATTCAGAAGGTGCCTTAATTTATTATGTTTGACTTTGCTGTTAAATCCATATCTCAAACTGGATGTTGTTGGGAGTGCCTGCAATATTTGACCATGGTGACACATCTTGAATAGATTTAACATCCCTTCTCCCTGTTTGCAATTTGCAGGCTGTGCTCGTAACATTCATTTTCCATTTGATATAGAAGGTGACACAGCGATGATTGTTGCAAGTGAAATGGTTGCAGAGTTGAACCTACCAAATCAAGATGTGACAACAATTGCTGAAATGATAGATGCAGAAATACAGGCTCTTGTACCAGAATGGAAGCCTGGAGCTTCTTTTGAGGATAATTCTAATGATCACAGCTATTCTGTTGTTGTAGATAACCCTTCTGATCTAACAAGTGACCACAGTAACATTTGGCACACATTTGTACTTCGACGTCTACCATCTGGTAGGAACTATTGGTTGCAGTCTCTAGAGAGCATTCAAGAAAAATCTACTACTAAGCCTGCACCTGGACATGCTCCTGCTAGATTTCAAGACTTAATGCATGGAAGACCTGACAAGTCAACTTACCCTCAGTCTTGTACAATTAGTACTGAGGATCAATCAAATGAAAGTAACGTTTTTAGAGAATCTAACTGTCGGGGGGAGGGTAATAATAACCTAGATACAACTGGTGGATTTGAGTTTCCAAGACATTCAGAAGGAATTGATTTTGATGAAAATTTCTTGGCAATCAGTCAAGATGTAGTTCATTCTCATTGTGAGTTTGTAACAGATCCTCTAACAGAAGCAGGCATTCTAATAGATGCTCAGTTGGAAGATGATAGAAGGATAACCCAGGAGCTGGAAAGGTTGTCCCTTGAGCAACAACATGAACTAGAAGCATTGAAACTAAAACATGAACAAGAGGTTCATGATCTGAAGAGTAGATTGAGCCCGAAGGGTTACAGAGTGTCTTCTTCAAGAAATGCACTTTCTGAAACTTGTGAATCACAGTTTACGCTTTCAGTTGAGGGCAGTGCATCTTTTAGAGATGGAAATAAATCAGAGAGGCTTTCCTTCACAGAAATTGCTTCTGTCAGTGCCAGATTTAAGAAAATATATGATCCAGAAATGGATTGTGGTACTAGTTATGAAGATAACTGTATTCCTAGCAATACTTATAGAATGCAAGCTCTGTCTCCGAACTGTAGCTCAATTTCTTCGTCAAATATTAATGTTAATAGCACAGATGAAGAACAGCTCCATTGTAATTCTAAAGATAGCACGGCTACTCAACAGTTTCTTTGGCCAAAATTTGCAGGATATGACATAAGATCATCTTTGATTGGCGAGAAGACTGACCCAGTTGACATATCCAGTAAGCATGTTAGTGTTGACATGAGTAAGAGGAATGGGCTTGTTCAGCAGGGGAAGTACATAGATTACACAGAAGAAAACATGACATCATCAAAACCACTTTCAGGAAGAGAGAGTGTTGTTGCAGACTTTTCAAACAAATCATCACTTCAGAAATTTCATAATACAACTTCAATTGCCATGAAGGAAACAGAATATGAAGATGTATGCAAAGCTATCGTGGTAGACACCAAAATGAATGGCTTGACATTTAGCCTAGCCACTATGGACAAATCTAATCCCCAGTATGTAGCATATTCGGAGAACAAAAGCCCTGCCAAAGGTACAAGACAGCCAGCTTATGTAAAGAGCACCAGACATTTGGCTGCCCCACCTTTGGCAGAATCATTTAGGAAGGAGAAAGAAAGTGGTAAACTTGAGGAACCGGCTGCTGAGAAATGTATCAAGCAGGACACAAGAAGCCTACATTGTCAACTGATAATTAAAACTCTGAAAAGATGTATTCCAACTTCTGTAAAGACTTATTTTGGTGTTGACAAGCATGGGAACCGTGACTCAGACAATGAATTTTATAAGAATGATTTATTTTGCAGGCCTAGGCCAAGCTCATGTCCAAGGGATTTAGAAGCCTCTGACGAGGGCTCTTCAAAGGGCAAGTCAAGAAATTTGTCTAAGCAAAAGGGTAAAACATAAAGGGGTTGACCAATTGAAAACCAGCAGCTTCAGAGATTAATTGCTGAGCCTGAGGCAAAAACTCTAGAAGTCAGAAATTAAAGAAACCTTGAATCTCATTAAAGAAGAAAAATAGCACTGTTCCTTCAGCTAACCTACTTGTGCCTAAGCAGAGGCAGCATGCCGCACCAAAGATTATTTCAGTGATCTTATGTACTTTATATCAAAGCTTGTTGTATAGACAATTGGCAGGGATTGCAAAATACACATGTGAATGAGAATCAATACATTAAAGAGTATATGATTGTATAATATTGTTAGTTTTTTGTGTCTCCGGGAGTTATTATGATGTTCTCTTATTTCTAAAGAGTTATGCAATCGATCATTAATCTTATGCTTGGGAGCTGTGCTCCCTATCCATACTTGGTGTATTTGGTATTTCTATGGTCTCTTCTGGTAATTTGGTTAATAATAAATGAACATAAGAGCTGAGTATCTGGATTTAGACTGTTCTCCAAACTGTAAAGGTGTATATATTAATACAGCTTCTTCTAGAGGGACTCAACCCCCCTCATTTTTTAGTATATTGTCGATTTTTTTTAAGAGTAAAGATTTGCGAAAGATTCTCTTATTCATGTTTCAGTAATTCTTGAGTATCTTTAGAGTCTAATTTGAACATGCTGGGTAAGGGTATTGACTTTGAGAACTTGCCATGGATCTCCAATTTGAAGGTTTACCATCTATGAGCCAAAATAAAAATATTCTCTACCACTCGAAAACCCTGTCCATAAGAAAAACATTGTATTCAAATAAAATTTGCTAACCACGCTTTCCCACAGCCGAAAAATTGCAGTTCGAGTAATGCAATGTAGAGATTAAATACTAGAGGAATGGAGTGTATGTCGTAAAATTGTCTCTAATCGTAAATCCCTTATAAGTGTACCACCTGAAGGCATTTAAACCCCTGAAGGCGCACGATCTCGACATAGTTCACTCATTTAACAGGAAACTGGGGATTGTGTGCCTTGAGGATTTACATACCCATTGGCACTAACCTGATTAGGGATATGCTATCAAATGGTTCGTTCATTTACTAGGAAAATGGGAATTTCTGTGCCATGAGAGTTCAGATCCCTATTGGCACTACACAAATTAGGGATTTACTATCAGAGGAATAGAGTGAACGTGGCCATCATTTAATGGGATTTTTTTTGGTTCATAAGTTATGGTTTTATTTGATGGATAGGAATTTTGATTGTGGAATTTTATAATTAAGGGTTCTGCCGCATTTTATGACAATCAAATCATTGGAATTTGAAAATATGAAGAAGAAGAGTATATAGCACAGAGCTTTACCTTGCCCACTTATTAATTCACTCCAATTATAAACCTGATGTGACACGTCATAGTGGGCATACATTCATGATCAAATAGGCATATTGGCTTAGTCACATGAGGTTCTTGGTTTGGGGAAAAAGGTATGGCCCTGCATGTGGCGGTCACAGGAGTTTCTCAGTTGTGAAGAAGGCACCGCTCCGCATATGAACATGCTGCAATATTGTTCTGGGTATGCTATTAAGTTAATCCACACTGGGAAACTAGAGTGGGACGATCAGTGACCAATAGAAAAACAGTCATATTAAAGTACTTTGAGCATAGTGACTATAAATCACTGCCAGGTATTAGGCATAAAACAGTGACAGGTAGTGGACATAAATGCATGAGTTATGCCATGACAAAACACAAGACTATGTAGTCCATTGTTAGTATGAAAATCCTCTATAGAGGAATTGTCCATACTTTTTTTGGTTTTGGGATTTACTAAGAAAGCAAAAAGGGAATGATTCTATCTTTTGTGGGGTATATATGAGTTATGCCATGGCAAAACACAGAATAATATAATCCATAGTTTGTATCGGAGGATCTTGGGAGGAACTGTCCACCTTTTGTGTTTTGAGATTACTAAGAAAGGGAATGAATTTGTATTTCTGATGGTAGAGAAAGGGAATGATTTTATTTTTGTAGTGGTAGACAAATTTTGCAGTGCCACATTTGATTTTCATACCATCTCGAAAGGCCATTCACAGATACGAACACTATTCAAGAATAGTTCCTCTGACAGGGATGCCCTATTTGTGAACATGACTCCGTGGAAGAACTTCGAAACAAATCTTTGACATACTTTTACCTATCATCTTCAAATAGATGAGCAGAATAGAGGTGGCAAATTTAGAAGCTTGGGAAATTCTGTGTTTAGGTGGAAGCAAGTTGATTTAGGCTGAGTTTTCCAAACAAGTCGATGAATACATTTACATTTCTAACCTCCTTTCGTACTGTTTATGGCAGGGTCCAGCCTCCCAGGGGTGCACTAGAGTTATTGTAGTCGAGACAAGAAGTGCAAATATTGAGCTATTTGCAGAATAAATGCCGGATTTGCATGAAGTGTGAAAGTTTTGTGAAAGAAACCATATTCACAAGGAGAAGGAAGACGATTTATGAAGACTCAGATCAATTGTAATTGGTAATCAAGCATCGGTGCACTTCATAAAAACTGACTTCAGTTGGGACATATAAAAAATTGAAATACAAGAAAATAAGCTCCTGTACCATTATGAAGAAATTCTCATACAATGCAATCATCTGGAACTTGCGTAAAAGGATAGATATTCCCCGAAGTTTTAGAGTCGCAGTGATGTATAGGTTTTACGTAGGTAGAAAAGAGGAAATAAACTCAGAGCAACCAATAGATTGGAGGTAATAGATTCTAGACACTGAACATCAGGAAATTGAGGACCTTTTGCATGAAAAGACCATCCCAACCGACCAACAAAGGCAGTTACAATATTTTGCAGTTACAATATTGTCTCCAGATGCTCCTATTTTCTGAGGCAGAATATGGTTAATGGCTAGTACATACAGTGTTGGAGGCAGAATGTGGTTAATGGGTAGTACATATAGTGTTGAAGATAAGCACAATGTATGAATTTTAAAAAATGGGGAATAACTTATTCAGAGTTTTGATTAAATTTAATTTTTAAGAGAGTTTTGATTAAATCTAACGTTTTTTCAGAATCTGAGCATTCCCCTAAAGATGCACTTGAAGTCTGAATCTCAGCATTCCCCTAAAGATGCACTTGAAGTCTTAAACATTGAGTTTAATCAAAACTCTGAATAAATTATTCCACGTATTTAAATTTAATTCTCTCTTTGAAACAAAGTATCAAATCAATAGTTAGTTTATTGTCTTTATATCTTGTTCAATAATTTAGTACATAGTGCTTAATATTAAGCTTGAAAACATGAAAGGCCCATTATTAAAAGAGTGGTAATCATAAAATAGTGTTCCCATCAAAAATGTCTAACCAAGGCCAATCATCAAAACAGTGGTAATCATAAAATAGTGTTCATATAAAAAAATGTCCAACTAGGTAATGTTGGACATAAACAGTGTTCACGAAAAAAAATGTCCAACTATGTAATGTTTGACATCAAAACTGTGTAAGCAGATAAAGGAGGTTTTTTATATATTCATGATTTTTTTTTTAAATTGTCTTCACTACATTAACTTAACTAGCTGGTAGTTTTTTGCAATCTTGTATCTCCTCTAATTTGAGATAATGTCAGATATGACCACCTTTATTGTTGCTTTTGAAGAGACTAAACCTCATCAACTATAACAAGGTTAGAGGGGAACCATATAGGCATCCAACTCCTCCTCTCTTATGTAAATTTCTACTCACAATGATAGTATCATCTAAGCCTCCACGAAAGTTTCTGTGAAAGGTGTTCCATAAGGTAAAGAAATTCACGTAAGTTTGTGTGAAAGGTGTTCCATAATGTAATGAAATTCTTGTTGAAATTTCCAGTATGTTGTTTTATGACGGGTTTGAGGTGTTACATAGTTATGAATTTAGTATGGGTCAAAAACGTTAAATATTTTTAAGAGTGTAAAATTTGAAATTTGTAGTGGTTCTTTTTCTATTTATTGATAGATCCCAATGAATTTATAGTGGTTCTTTCTCTATATATAATGTCTATTTTTTCTCTATTTAAATTATATTTTTGAATGCTATATAGAGTACATAACTTCAACTTGTAAGCTTAAACAAATCTTTGCTGGATTTCAAATAAAATTGACCCAAAAAGAAAAAAAGACCAAAATGTAAAATAGTGAGACTACTTCAAACTTATTTTTTAAAATTGAATTATATGATATATGCATGTTATATATATATATATATATAGTTGACATTAAAATGTTTTAAATAACATGTGCATTGAGACATTTTATCTATGAATTACATTGCTCACATTAAAATGATTTATTTGTTATTGATATATTTTTAAGTACACACCAATATTATTTAATACTGCATATAAAATATTTAATTGATGACCTACACTGGAATTTTTTATTATTATGAATAATTTTAAATGTCATATATTAATTTATATTAAGAATTGAATGAACTACACATCTCCCTCTTATTATTTTTATTAGGAAATACTTGATATTTTTTATATTTTACTTTTTAAGTTTCAGTTACTATTTTCTTTGGACATTGAATATTTTACTATATACAACATTAAAATATTTTCTTTTTCAACATAATTTTCTATATATAGCTATATATGAAGTTGATATTAACATAAATTAGTTAACATAGATTTTCAAATACTTTATTTAATTCTCTTTTTGAAATATTTTTGAAAAGTATAAGGCTTAAACATCTTACTCACTAATTTCTACTTCTAATTACTTTATCTCTTTTTAAAGTTGATATGAAATTATATTATGTCATGTAGACATCAGAATATTTTATTTATGACAAAGAAAGAGATATTTTCACCACATTGGGTTGTAATATCAACAACAAATCGAGTGACCATAATGAGATTGGAATTATTGATGTTTTATAATTCTTTTAATTAAAACCAAGTAAAACACATATTTTTTTAATAGCTGGCATTGCTTTTCTATTTAGAGAATATTTTATTTCTATTTTAAGAGGGACACATGTCAACTCCACATTGAGTACAGACATAATCACACACCTCTCTCAGATTGACATGTAGAATGAGTCTCTCAGCTCAATCAGTGTAGGTTTTAAGTCCATATAGAAATTACATGCATACGAATTCTAAAAACATAAAATAACCAATGGTGAGAGCATAACACATAAAACAAATATACACAGAGATTTTCCATTGGATCCCAAAACCAGGACTACCAGATTGATTTTTCATTATGTTCCTTTCAATGTTACAATACATATATATACATGTTGAAGCATCCATAAACCCCAATCCATTAACCCTGGATTAGAACATAACCGTAGTTCACTTGACCGAATCTACAAAATACCATGGACCGAAAACCATTGCGCCCAAAACCATATGCGAAAACCATGCACAAAACCATAGGTAGGTCCGCGCACCTAATATAAGGTCCAAAAAAAATTTGCCGAGGCGCTGTCCCAGACCCCGTGCAAGGGGGGGTAGCCACCCCCCTGTGACCCTTCAATGCAACATACAGGGGGGCTCTTGCCCCCCATGCATGGGCTAGTCGTGGAAAACATATAACACAACCCAACAATCACGACTTCGGTTAAAGAGCTTTAAAATTTTTACAATTGGGTTTGCATAGCCACTAAAGCTTGACAAAATAATGTCAGATATGACAAACTTTATTGTTGCTTTCAAACACGCAAGACCTCATCCAACTATCACAAGGTTAGAGGGAACCATATACCACCCAACTCCTTGATCTCTCTTAGATAAATTTCTCTACCAAATTCCATTCTAGTTGCATTAATGGTATTGCCTAAACTTCCACAAAAGTTTGTGTGAAAGGTATTCCATGAAGCAATGCATTTTTTTCTGGGTGAAATTATTGTTGAAATTCCCAGTGTGTTGTTGTTTATGATAGGTTGAGGTGTTACACATAAGATATTGTAAATATAGTATTTTCAGAAACTATTATTACAATTTGGGTTAAAGAGATTTAGGATTTCTACAATTGGGTTTGCATGGCTACTAAAGCTTGACAAAAGACTTTTTTTCAATTTATTTTCAAGGAAGACAAACACACCAATTAAGTGGTTATGCTTGGTTTATGGATGTGTCACAATATCATTGTCGTTCTTTCAATGTGGTAGGAGGATTTCTTAGCTCGTGAACCTACTCAATTACAATGTCCCATTTAGGTGGATTTTGGGCCTTCTAGTGTAGTTTTGGAATTCTCTTAAATATATGTTCACTCCCCATTGGGAAATTCATTTATCACAAGTTGCAACATGTTTTTTTAACATATGCCCCTAAAAGCATGTCAACATTTGGGTCCATTTGTCTTGAGATATGAAAGAACAAATTTTATCAAAAAGGGTTAGGTATATTAACCTTCGAAACACCTATTTCCATTATCAAAACTATGACCACAAGATTAGGGGTTGTCCATTATTATCTAAGGCCAAAAACTTGAATATACCTTTGGGAATTGCTTTAGCTTCCCAAACCCAAAAGATTTTGATATCTATCAAGGATGGTGAATAGATTTAGGGGACAAATAAGGGAAACAAAGGTAATGTATCTCCCAATGGTCCAACTAAAAGCGTATCAAATTTTGGGCCAATGCCTCCAAATTTGACCAACTCAACAGCTGATGAGAACCCCAAAAGTTCCTCTTTGGGTGCTCCTTGTCATCATGTCACTAGTTGAAGGGTCTTCTTGACCAATTATTAGGTCAATAAAATTGGAATTTAAAAGTGTTGAGAATTCTTAATTTTTGCAAAATCAAGTTACTCTTATAAGAACCCATCCCTAGTGCTTGAACCAACCTCATCCCTTTTTCTATCATGATAATTCTTCTTCGCTCTCTATTATGACTAAGATTGACCCATAAGGGAGCGCACCATCTAGATTGTTTGGGAGTCATGCAATGGTGTTATGGTTGATGAGGAGAGTAGGTTATGCCATTTATTACATGGCTCCTTCCTTTCTTATGGTTATGGTGATATTGTTGATACTTTATTGATGCATCCTTACATTGATCATGTGTTAATATGTAGTTGTGTTGGGTACCTTTCTTTCATTATGGTGATAATGATCATGAAATTATGCTACTTTCTATTTTAGGAAATGATGCCATCCTAGTTGTTGGTGAAGTCGTTCAGTTTGTATTTTTCATTTCAAGTTGTTTAATTGGTACCTACATAATGCTTGTAGTTGGAAAACATGAAAATAAGAAGGAAAATGCAACACTTTTTGACATTTTGTGTCCTAATTGTTGATTTTGTTGGGATATTTATGTGTTTACATTCAATAGTTTTTTTTGGGCATGCTTCTTCATTTCACCATTTTGCACTAATAACTATGGTTTGGATATGGTTCTTATTAGAAATATATTGTCATTGATGGAAAAGGTGATGAGGATGAATCCAAAAGAAAAGATGATTTTATGAAATATGAAAAAGGCAAAGATGGAAAAGGTGTAGTGATTATGGAGCCATTTCTAGTATAGCATATCACTTCAAGTACTTTTGGGACCCACTTAGATGGATACAACTTTGAAAGAGCTTTCCAGTAGTATATGGAAGTTCTAAAATGGCCTCCTGGATCGCAAGTTATTGCAAGTCAAAGTTTAGAACCCCCAGGTCAAAGTTGTAGAGTTAAATTGGTGAAAGACCCTTTGGAGCAAGAGAGTTTGGTGACATTGCTAAATGTAGCAGAGAGGTTTGGTGGAGCGACTATCCAAAGTGTTGAGAAAATGTTACAGATAACACCACAACAAAAAACATTTTGATTGGCTAGTGGTGGAGCCCCCATAACACTTCAACTCGACAGAGGTATCCTAGAAGGTATTAAAGTTGAGCACAAAAGGGAAGCTCGGGATTAATTAACTTTGGGCAGAGTCAGTAGGTGCATGTTCATTTCATTGGCAGAGTTTAAATGTTGGAGGGCCCCATAGGATAAATAATCCTAGGAAGGCTAGCTTGGAGGAAACTAAGGCAAGGGTAAAGTTTTTGAGGCCTGGGATGACGCATGACCAAGATGACGCAAGCTCGGGCTAGTGTGGCAAAGCACAACAGTATGAAGATCCAATGATTGGCAAGCCGAGCTAACATGGAAGTTGTCAGTGCAAAAGCTTGAATCCGATGGTTTTATGCTTCAAATTTACAAAAGAAAATTTTCACAAAATACGAAGGCCCGAGATCCCTTTCTCTCTCCTCACTGACAAACACATGACAACTCTTGATTGGCCCAATCAGAGAACTTTACATACATAGGTGGATGATGACATTAGCATGATGTCAGCATGATGTGTTCCAATGAGAGGAGGACACGTGGCGTGCATTTTTGAAATTTTAAGGTGGCCTAGTGGGTCAAATCTGAGTGATGTGTGTCACCACTCAGATGGTGCCATGTAGCATGGATGTCGTTAGTGTGACATCATCCTAGCAGGTCGACCCCAAAAAATTTATAAGGTGCGTGCACAAGCAAAGTGCTCAGGGTTGACTAGGCACTGAGTACATATGTCAAAGATAGATTAGCTTGGCTTGCATTTCACTGGTTCCACGAGCACAGATGGTGGTACCCATCAGAATACCTCATCTCAGCCACCAAACCCCATAGGTAACACAAGTGAGTCTAGGGAAGAACCTCCGGGCTCAAAAATCTCTGGGACATAGTGGAGTACAGAGCAGAGTGCATCAACCAATGAACAGAGTGCATGTAGAATAGTTTTCCTAACCCACGAGACACATCATCCTGGAAGTAAAAGAAGATAAGTCCTCGTGGTTGAAAGTGCAATGAGCCCAATTGAATTAAATATGGCAGTGTTTTGGGTAAAGGCCTTTGGGGCTAGAATGAAGTGCAAAGGGGCTTACAAAGCATATATGCAATGCTTTAATGAATAAAATGCCCAGGTGAAAAGCATATATATAGTCTTGATATGAGCTTTTAGGCCTATGTTGTAGGTTATAGCGTGAACGAGTCGACAACTTATGAAATTTTGCGTTTATGCCAAATAAAGTGAAGCACTAAAATAATATAAATAAGGCATGAACAAGTTGGTGGTGTA
>APFE030490923.1:0-35356 GCA_000404065.3 Pinus taeda | reverse complement strand
TAACGGGAGATGAGCTGTTGATACTTTCATGCAAGGAGGATCTTGCTCGAGAGTTTGAGATGAAGGACTTGGGCCTCCTTCATTATTTCTTGGGATTGGAAATTTGGCAGCGCAATGATGGACTATTTGTTTCTCAGGGTAAGTATGCCCAGGAGATACTGGAGAAGTTCAACATGCATGGCTGCAAGCCTGTTGATACTCCTCTTCCTGGAGGTTGGAGAAGGAGGATGCTACTTCAGCAGAGGTAGTGGATGCCACTGTTTATCAACAGTTGGTGGGGTCACTTATGTATATGGTCAATACACAACCCGATATATGCTATGCTGTTAACCAGCTTTCACAAGTTAGGGTTAAGCCAACCAAGCTCTTCTGGAAGGCAGGCAAGCATGTATTGCGTTATCTCAGAGGCACATTAGGATATGGATCTTGGTACAGACAGGAGGATACATATTGGGCAGGGAGCTCAAAGGACGACATCAAGTACTATCATATCAGAGATTGTGTGTAGCGGAGAATCATGTTACTTTCATATATTCCCACGGAGGATCAAGGTGTTGATATATTGACGAAGGCGCTCACCAGGAGCAAATTCGAATACCACAGAGGCAAGATAGGGGTTGCAGATAATCCATATCTTGTTGAGAGGGAGTGTTGAGAATGCAACAAGATGATGGAGCTTAGTGAAAAGAAGTCGCCTTCACTAAGTGGTCCCGCAGGCTATTTTTGGCGCAAATTCTATTTTTAGACTATGTATATTTTTAGACATATGGATCATGGTCTATGAGTTGCAGGATGCTATTTATGGATGATTTGTCATGTTGGTAAAAATAGATGGACCTATATTTTTAGACATATGGGTGGAGTCTATTTTTAGACTGCCAGGGTAAAAATAGAACATTCGAATATTATTAGCTTTTAATAATATTTGGACTATAAACATTATCTTATTCTCTTGGAGCACTTCAGTTCGAGCTACATATGTGGCACATGCAACTGCCAGAAGGAAATACGATTTTCTTGTGGGTTACTTGAGCTATTGCATGGAGGACTTCAGTGATTGAGTTCTGTGGAGTTGAATGAGGAGTTGATGGAGTTGTGTTCAGTTTGAATTATTTGAACTAGTTGTATTTAGTCTAACTAACAAATACACTAGTGATGAGTGGTGTGAATTAATTATTAATTAATTCACTAATTATTAACTCATAAATCAACTGAGGAATACATTAGTTAACTCAGTGCATGGATAGTTCAGTGGAGACAAGTGTTAGAGATAAGTGAAAGGGCAAGACAGCTGTCAGTTGTGACTATAGTTGTGCATGAGATTTGCACATGCATGGATTGAGTAATGCCAATGAGGATTGCGTGGTATCACACACAAGATTTTGCCGACAGGTGTGGGATTGCGTGGTACAAACCAAGGGAATACGAGTTTGGTTATTCCATTCTTATCTATTCTCATGTAGGATTGCGCAGTGGAGGCAAGGAAGCAGCGGAGGTGATTTGAGCCAGTGATTGATTTAGATCTAAGCTAGTTTGTGTGTAACAGGTGGAGATAGTACTGAGTACTTATGAAGAGTATTATACTATGTATTGTTACATGTTCTCAATCAATATAATATATAGATACTTGTGGGGTTTTCAGCTTTATGCTTTCCTCGGTTATAAACTGTGTTGATATGTGTGATTGATGCTTCAATGTGCGCCTGTGTATGTTCCTGAATACTACAAAATTGATGATCAACGTAGAGGAGGTTATGTATTATGCATGACCTGCAAATAGTGTATGATCAGGATAATATCTGTGAATAAGTGTCATATTATTCAAAATTTTTACATATTACTAGCCTAGGGGGAAACCACCTTATCCTCCACCTGGAGGACAACCTATTGTTGGGGGTCAACGTTTTACCAGAACTTATGGTCAGATACCCCAGCTCGGCCTAGGTCAACCCATTGTAAATCAACCTTTCCTTGGTACTCCTTATCCTGGGATGAACACAATTTGGAATCCTGCCTTTAATCAATAGTACGTTCCAGGTGCTCCACAAGTGCCACTTTATCAACCTGTTCAGCCTACTGGACAATCTATACCTTAGATACTTGTTCCAGGTATTGTTGTACCTATCTAGCAACATGTTCAGGGAATTCCTCAAATAGTTGTCCAACAACCTATTCAAGGAATTCCTCAAATCCCTGTTCAGCAACCAATTCAACAATCTATTCAGAGTTCTCCATAGACCCCTATTTAAACAATTGTTTTACAACTGGTTCGAAGTTCTCCTCAACCACATATTCTAGGAGTATCACAAATGATTGTTCCAGAAATCCATCATATATTTGTTCCTCATACTACTCAGGAAATCCCACAAGCTTCTTCTTATCAAATTATTCCTATGGTCCAATCTATACCATAGATTCCTATCAGGCAACCCATTTTCGGAACAACACAAACACCTTTCCAAGGTCAAGCTTACCAGGTTCCACCTTTCCAAGGACAAGTTTTTCAAATTCTATCTTATCAAGGCCAGACTTTCCAAAACCCACCTTTTCAAGGTCAACTCATTCAAAGTCAACCTGTTCAAAGTCAATTTGTTCAAGGTCAACCTTTGCAAGTGCAACTTGTGCAAGGGCAATATTACTTAGGTCAAATGGGTCAAGCTCAAGCTTTCCAAAGTTAACCATACCCTGGTCATACTTATCATGTCCTTGTTCAACCTCAACCCGATATGGTTCACTCTGGTTACCTTGGTGGATTTCCAATTCCAACTGCTCAGGTTATTCCAGGATATCTTGGATATCTGCCTTTAGGAGTTGGTCTAAACCCGCAAGGTTATCAAAATTTACTGCAAGATCCTAATCGATAGGTACCATTTATTGCAACACTAGATCTACCAGAGTTATCCCGATTAACTAACAATCCTATTTATTATTATCCTTTTTGGCCGACAATTCCTACCAAGTTACCAAGTGACATACCTAAATTTGAAGGGAAATCAGGAAAGCATCCATCCAATCATGTGATGACATATCATCTTTGGTGTGCATCCAATTCTTTAATTGATGATTCTGTCCATCTACACCTTTTCCAAATAACTTTAACCGGTTCGGTAGCTAAATGGTACATTGAGCTACCTCATGCCTCTTTCCATAACTTTAACTCCCTGGAAACAACATTTTTAACCCACTTTCAGATACTAATCCGTCATGATATTGGTACCGAACTATTGACTTATTTAAAACAATCAATTTCAACTCACATCTCCGATCATATCCATGAATGGAGGCATAGATGTCGCTTAGTCAAATTTTTCATTCGAGATCAAATTTTAGCTAAATGGTTCACAAAGTCACTTCTTCTAGTTATCAAAGAAGATGTTGCCAAGGGAGGTGTCATGATGGAAGAGCAAGTAATTTCTCATGCACAGTACTTAGACTTAGTCTACACTCAATCTGGCACATTGTATGAAAAATCTCGAATTTACCTCGCCCTACGAGTGAACCCATTATTACATCTCCTACAGGATCAGGATATAATGCCATTGATGGAATTACAGGTTTCTGTTAGCCAACATTCTAAATGAAAAAAGAAAAATTCTAAAAATACTCAGACTTTGTCCATACAAGATACACCATCTGAAAGCCTTCCTCCAGAAAATATTTCTGAGATCAACGTTGAAGAATCATCTACTGGAAAGACGAAGTTAATTAGAAATTTAAAGAAGGGGAAAGGTAAATCAAAACAAAATTATTCTCCAAAAGTGAAATCTACTAAAGTTGAACCTACTAACGAAAAATAAAAACCTCATTATCCTTGCCTTATTTGCAATGAGGATCAATATATGAAGGAATTCCCCCATCATGCAAAGGTTTCTAAATTCATTAAAGGTTCTCCAACTCCCATTGTTTTGAAGGATCCATTTCCTTCTCGACAACAAAATGGTTTCTCATAATACATCTTCCTCTTCCACATCGCAAGATATCCTAATGATGTCTTCACAAGAAATTTTTTTAGCTACGAGATCCAAATATTACAGGTCCAAGCATCCTATTGAAAATGGAAATGAAGCTAGTTTGTCTAGCCAACCTTCCAATTCAATTCCTCCTTCTCCTTCTAAATCATTACAGATCGAGAAGACAAATCTTGATATGATGATCCGAACACCACCCAAAGGTGTGCTTCGGAAATAAGCTTTCAACCTGCATGCTAGAGCTGCGGAAAATTATAACATTGTTGAAGACCTGACTATGTCTCCTTCCATAATGTCATCTCTGGAAGTATTGCAAACATGCCCGGCACATCGAAAGCTTTTATTTTCAGCTATAGGAGCTATTGATCCACATGATTCTAACTTAATAATCTTTTTTCTTGAGAGTCATATCCCGAGACTCCTTGTGGTGTAGGTTGATCTAAAAATGGGGCACTTAGGCTTCTTATCTAACTTACAAGAACCTCTCCCACTTCCAAATCTTAAATATTCCCAAGTCCTTATGATTAACCAATGCGGAATTAAATATGTGCTTGAAAACAAGGTGTATGCTTATGGTTATTTTAACTGTTTATGTGCTTTAAAATCTGTTGTTTGTGCTAATATGTAAATAAATGTAACAGTGTAGCAAATAAAAAACACATAAGACAACAATTTAATATGGATTTCACCCAAAACTCTTGGGCTACATCTCCTTGAGCTCTATTCAACTCAACTAGGCTCTCTGGGATTATGGTCTAAGTTCTTTTGCAAGCTCCACGCTCAACTCCACTGGTTTACACAGAACACAATGGGTTCAAAAAACCATCTTATCCACTGGCTCTGAAGTTCTCGGCTTTCTGGCTCTAGGCTCTCACTCTGGCTCTCTGTTCTGACTCTGGCTCTGGCTCTGGCTATTGGCTCTGGCTCGTGGCTCTGGCTCTTGGCTCTAGCTCTTCGACTTTGGCTTCTTTGGCTCTCTGTAACCTTCAGTTCTCTGGCTTTTCACTTGACCTCCAAGTGACCCCAAAGACTCCCTCAACTGCTCTACGCAGTATATTTCCACTCTCCTCTGCTCTCTGCCTTCAGCTTGCTCTCAATCGAGCTCTCTGCCTCCTTTGAGGTACTTTTCTAGCTTTTTGGCTTCCTTGGCTGTTTCTCTGTGATTCATTATCCCTCTGCGGCTCTGTGGGTTCTCTACTCCCTGTCGGTTAGACTGGCCATCTGGCTCTGTGACTCCATGGCTGCAAAATGCATCATTGCCTGTAAAAATGCATGTTTCAGTGTGGCATGATGATCAGGAGTGGTTACAGAAGGAATCGGGGCCGTTTCATAGGCAAAACCCGAAAATTGAGAAAAATCCATTACATAGAATTTTCTGGAAAAATACACTATCGGGTGTGTATTTAGGACGTGAAATTACATTCAATAATCCCTAAATCCATATCAAGTCCACCATTAGGCATTATATCGCATCGCATAAGTGTTTTCGGTAAAATCACAAATACACGGGAAATCATTGAAAAACCCATAAAAATCCTTTTTATTGGACTTCAAAATTTATTGCAATCGCCCCTAATATTGCATCAGGTCCACCTTGGGTCGCTTTCATAGCTCCACCATCGATATGGGTGATCTTCGATCCAACAGTCAGCGTGCGGTTTCGAGTGGCTTAAGGGTTCAGAGGTTACCCGCACGAAAAGGCGGTTTTCCTCTCCCCTCCGCCAGCCACACGTCATTCACTATATGGGATCAGGCAAAGCTAACCCAATACCATTTACCACTCAAGGTCCACCTGAAATTTGCCTTTATAGAACTCAAATAATATAGGGCCGCCTCTAAAATTCCTTTCGGGTCCGTTTTTATCGCTTTCCTTTGTATTTTGGTTTTTACAGCGAAACGCGCTTTTACACAGGAAAGTCCCTTTATGGCAGACTTCAAATGTTATCAAACCACGCCTATAGAATCCATCAAGTCCAGAGTTATCGCCCCTTGTACATCACTGCGATGCGATGTTGCAATGCAATGTATCGCAATTGCAAGTCGCGTAGGCCCGGGGGTTCGTCCTTTGTCTCGCGGCATCGCCGACGCTGATATGTTGATATCAACAATCATCATTGCATTGCCCGGGGTCCCGACATTGTGCACAGGCCTATCTCCGACCCGATATATCGAAAATCAGAAATTGGGGGTTTCTCCCCTTTCCGATTAAGTCCACCTCTTTGACCCTTCTCCGATGCGATTTCCCTTTATAAGGGTTTTTTGCCATTTTTAGGGGATTTTGCCTCTTTTTCCAAATAACAAAGGGCATCTTCTTTCTGTGATAACTTATGCATCATAAGTACATTCTTGCCCATTCAAGTTGTAGTAGATTCAGAATGAAAAGATCTCTACCATGGGGCTATTTCCAAGAACTTCCTTGGACTTTCATTTTCCTCTGCGAGGAACACTTAGACTTAGGAGTCCATCCAAAATCCATTTTGGATCACGCCTTCCCACTAAAATAACTTTTGGTCTCCAAAAGACTGATATACTAATTTGAATAGTAAATGAGAGTAACTACACCCTCTTCTCTCAACTTCCACACACTTGCCTTGCAAAGTGCCTCTGAACCAAAGTCTCTGACCACTTCCCTTCCTGAATGGACTGGTCTTTCTAGGAAGAACTGTCTTCCTCCTTGCCTTCCTATAGAACTTCTGTTGAAATGGCCATAGAAGGTAGTTTGAACTTCTCTGCCTTGATCATTGATCCAAGGTGGCTCAAACAAAAGTGAAGTTCATCTACTTCACAAAACATTCATTTGTACCTATTTGAAAAGCTGTCAACAACAGCTATTAACAAAAACAGAAATACAGACAACAACCAGATGGCCTAAACTCATGCTTCAACAAAAGAAACAGGTTTCACATCTTGTGAACACCTCCATGTCTTACATTTGCATACAAATGATGGACTAGATAACAAGCCCATAAAACATGCCTTTAAACAAATTACCCTTCAAGTCAAGCATGTAGAAAAAGACCATTAGGACTCTTTTTCAAAAGATGAAACACTTCATCATCACATGCATGTCAAAGCAATCAACCTTGCAAGTTAATTACACATACATGTTCAAATACAAGGACAACATCAACATCCCTGTGTTCATGCACAACATTCTCATGCATGCATTTCATCCTTCAATTTTTTCTTAAGCACATTGTACTTTCGAAGCTGAAATGAAATATAGTGTTGCAGCAACAAAGTGAGTCTCCTGCTCAACTTCTCCATTCACCTACTTGGTAAAATCCTGCAACTTGCATCCTCATTAACAAAGAAATGCAAATAGATGCATCAATAGACATGCAATCTTAATCGGATAAGAACTCTAACCATTTCTTACCAATCCCTTTCAAAGGTACTACCTTTGTCTACACATTAGCATCAACATGTGAATCATCCTAAAACACATCAATCATGGAATCTTCCTTTCCATGTCTACCATCTTCTCCTTCAACTTTCTTAAGCTTTTGTGGAAGCATTGCTGGATTTAGAGTCCAACACTTTTCAACAAGATTCCCTTGCTTATGGTAGTAAGTGCACTGCATGTGCATCCTCTTGACAGCATGATATGCCTTGTCTGATGGACCTTTGGCTTCTCACTTCTTTTCCTTCAAAAGTTTCTTATATGTGGCCATTCTCTTCCAACATATAGAAACATTATGGTTAACCAAACCGTAAAAGGAACATGCAATTCTTTTCCCATATCTATGTGGAAATTTACCATGCTTTGCACAATCAAAAGGAAAATGTTTAGAACCAGATTTATACCTTTCTCTTTCACCTTTGTTGCCTTCATGAGGAGGTAAGCAAATGAAGAAGTGGCTCCCTTTGGAACACCATCAATCTCTTCAAGGCTGTTAGAGTCTCCCGAACTCTCTGGTTCAAGTGTGCGCTTCTGAACACCTGCATCCTACAAATGATGCTTCAAGCTATTGAATTCCTTCTGAATACAATCTTCACACTCTTGAAGACCTGCAATGCAATTGCTTCTTGGAGCTGTTTCAATGGTCTTCATGGCAGCTTTGGAACTCCCTCCGTAAGCTTGTCCATAGCCAAGAACCAAATACTTAGGCCTTTCTTCAACTATTATTGGCTCAAAAATACCTTGTGCATGCTTACCCAAGCCTTTTCCTTCATAGCCCATCTTGGACATTACCTTGGAACCTATGCCTTTGGTATGTTTTTCAAAAGAACCAATATAAGCATTCGTAGAGGAAATTGAAGACAAACTGGAATTATTTACCTCTTCTTCAAGTTGACACTTGACCAAGGCTTCTTGTGCAACAAACAACTGTGCCTCCAACTCATGCATCCTTTCCAAGTTCATATTTGCAATATGAAGTTGCCTCTCCATTTCCTGCAATTTGTCAAAAAGCAAATGCTTCTATTCCTCCACGAAATTCAACTGCTCTCTAAGTATGCTGCTCTTCCTTTCATCCTCATACATTTCTCTCACCATATCCATCATGGTGGCCAAATATTCCTTCATGTCCTCATCAAATACTCTTGTTAAGAAAGAAGAATTTGAGGACTCACTTGTAGGAGTTGTCATTATATCAATGAACAAAAGAACTTCTAACAAGATTAATAAAGAGCTTATTCAACAACCTTTTGCAAAAAACTACTTGTGCTTCAAGGATTGTCTTGAAGTCCTTTGGGATAAGAAGAATGCCTTCAGCCCTTATTCCTTCTTGTTCTTTCTGGACTGAGCTATCAATAGCTTTCCCTTCATCTCCGCAAACTCAGACAATAGTCAATCTGCAACAAGCATACAATCAATCATACAATCAATCCTTGACTGCCCAAACACCTTCCAGACAAGTAATCTTTGCTCTATCAATCAAGCATTCTGATGTAACCTTCTTTGAAGGTGTGGTTAATTAATCTTAAGCTTTGATACCACCTGATTTGAAAATGGGGCGCTTAGGCTTCCTGTCTAACCTACAAGAACCTCTCCCACTTCCAAAGCTTAAATATTCCCAAGTCCTTATGATTAACAAATGTGGAATTAAATATGTTCTTGAAAACAAGGTGTATGCTTATGGTTATTTTAACTGTTTATGTGCTTTAAAATCTGTTGTTTGTGCTGAAATGTAAATACATGTAACAGTGCAACAGTGCAGCAAATAACAAACACATAAGACAACAATTTAATATGGAGTTCACCCAAAAATCTTGGGCTACATCTCCTTAAGCTCTAGTCAACTCAACTATGCTCTTTGGGATTATCGTCTAAGTTCTTTTGCAAGCTCCACGCCTAACTCCACTGGTTTACACAGAACAAAATGGGTTCAGAAAACCATCTTATCCCCTGGCTCTAAAGCTCTCGGCTTTCTGGCTCTAGGCTCTCACTCTAGCTCTCGGCTCTAACTCTGGCTCTAGCTCTTGGCTTTGGCTCGTGGCTCTGGCTCTTGGCACTGGCTCTTCGGCTCTGGCTTCTTTGGCTCTCTGCAACCTTCAGTTCTCTGGCTTTTCACTTGACCTCCAAGTGACCCCAAAGACTCCCTCAACTGCTCTATGCAGTAGCTTTTCGCTCTCCTCTACTCTCTACCTTCAGCTTGCTCTCAATCAAGGTACTTTTCCGGCTTTTTGGCTTCCCTGGCTGTTTCTCTGCGATTCATTATCCCTTTGTGACTTTGCGGCTTCTCTGTTCCCTGTTGGTTAGACTGGACATCTGGATTTGTGGCTGCAAAATGCATCATTACCTGTAAAAACACCTGCTTCAGCGTGGCATGATGATCAAGAGTGGTTACAGAAGGAATCGGGGTCATTTCATAGGCAAAACCCGAAAACTGAGAAAAATCCATTACACAGAGTTTTCTGGAAAAATACACTATCGGGCGTGTATTTTGGACATGAAATTACATTCAATCGTCTCTAAATCCCTATTGGGTCTGCCATTAGGCATTATATTGCATCGCATAAGTGTTTTGGGTAAAATCCCAAATACACGGGAAATCATTGTAAAACCCATCAAAATCCTTTTTATCAGACTTCAAAATTTATCGCAATCGCCCCTAATATTGCATCGGGTTCACCTTGGGTTGCTTTCACATCTCCACCATCGATCTAGGTGATCTCCAATCCAACGGTTAGTATGGGGTTTTGGGCGGCTTAAGGGTTCTGAGGTTACCCACCCGAAAAGGTGGTTTTCCTCTCTCCTCCACCAGCCATGCGTCGTTCACTGTATGGGATCGGGTGGAGCCAGCCGAACACCATTTATCACTCGAGGCCCACCCGAAATCTGCCTTTACAAAACTCAAATAATATAGGGCCGCCTCTAAAATTCCTTTCAGGTCTGTTTTTATCGCTTTCCTTTGTATTTTGGTTTTTACACCGAAACGCGCTTTAACACAGGAAAGTCCCTTTATGGCAAACTTCAAATGTTATCAAACCGCGCCTATAGAATCCATCGTGTCTAGCGTTATCGGCCCTTGTACATCACTACGATGTGACATTGTGATGTGATGTATCATAATCGCAAGTCGCGTAGGCTCGAGGTCCGTCCTTTGTCTCGCGGCATCGTCGATATCGGTGATCGCAATCGCATTGCCCGAGGTCCCACCATTGCGCACAAGCCTATCTCCGACCCGATATATTGGAGATCGGCAATCAGGGGTTTCTCCCCTTTCTACTTAAGTCCACCTCTTTGACGCTTCTCCAATGCGATTTCCCTTTATAAGGGTTTTTTGCCATTTTTAGGGGATTCTGCCTCTTTTTCCAAAGAACAAAGGACATCTTCTTTCTATGATAACTTCTGCATACTAAGTCCATTTTTTCCCATTCAAGTTGCAGTAGATTCAGAATGAAAAGATCTTTGCCATGGGGCTATTTCTAGGACTTCCTTGCAATTTCATTTTCCTCTGTGAGGAGCACTTAGACTTAGGAGTCTAGCCAAAATCCATTTTGGATCATATTTAAATTCTTAGTGCAGACATAGGTAAATCCTCTAGGCTGAGAGAGTGGGTCTAGCCAAAAACAAACAATCTATGGAAAATATCTTTAAGCTAGAATCAATTAAGAGGGCCTACCTCTTAGAACACTATTCCACTTGGTGATGATCCTGCTTCCTCACTCCAGCTATATTCCGTTTCCTTCCTTTGAATACCTAAAACAAGTAAACAACAACGAAAATAAATGTGATTGCATACAATATTGTATTCAACCTATTTAACAGGTCAAGGAACATTAAGCCATAAAGATGTAAAATGAAACTTCATGTAGAAAATCAATCAATAGTTGCATCTATATAAATCAGAAAGAGATTACAATCAGTGCCTTGACGTTGTTGGTCTCCTCCGAAGTATCCAGGTTCCCACACTTCTACTGGCACTTCACGGATAGCCCCAACCATGGAAGTTTTAAGGCCTCTTTCCCTCTAGTCTCAAACCAAACCAAAAACACACTATTCTCCCTCAAACATACACTAGAAAGCTACAAGCTATAGATGACTTGTTGATCGTGCAAACTCACTCCAAAAACTAGTTTAGCTTGGGAAAAGAGAGGTTTATATAGCTTGGATGGATGGGAGATGGTTCCTCTCATCATGATAGAAGGTCTTATCTCTTGAGTTTGTCCCATCCTAATAGGGGAAAGAAGCCCAAACTAACTTCCTCGGCTCCATCCAGCCCAACCATCTACCAAACTTTCGTTACTAAGCTTCTAGAGCAGAAGCTTCAACTCCATATTTCAAAAAATTGCCAAAAGAGGATCGACGCGACTGGAAAAGGGCTCGGTTGATCCGTAAGGCACAAGGGCTAGTTTTAATATCTGCAAATCGACATGAGGAGGAAACTAGTCAGTAGTGTCGGTCTTGTAAACTGGATAAAAGGAAGATTCTTGGGAAATGATGTAAAGGGAAATTATTCAGCTCATGAAGAGGGACATACAAGGAGTTTCCTCATGATGGGAAAACCTGTCAGGTTCACTGTAGAGGTCCTCCAAGATCATGGATGGGGAGTACAGGGACAGTGACAAAATGCTGTGTAATAGATGCCCCCTAAAGCATGAAGGCCAAACTAGAGTGAGGGGTGAAATGATTTACAACTGGATGTGGGGAACCAGAGTCCGTCATTGGAAAACCTATAAGAAAGCATAGATACATATACATCACTGAAAACTATAACAAATGATACATGAATCGTGGTATGGACACAACCATCCAGAGAAAGATCATGTAAATGGATCCAAGGCATGGGCGTAGCCGTACAATAGAAAGGATCATAACAAAACCAAGGTATGGTCGCATCCATCTATTTGAAAGAGACATGTATATCAACATGATTATGTCACATCACCTCGCAACCTGGACTTGTGTAATCTTATCCAAGGGTATTGTGCTCCAAACGACCCGATCAAAGTACAAATCCTAACATGTGAATGAATGTGTTAACATCAAACATGCTAGAAAGTCTCTTGATTACCAGTCAATGATGTGAACCGCTAACAAGCGTGAGAGAAACTACTAATAATGAAAATGGATCTCAAGGTACCAGTCACACAATTCACGGAATGTGAATAAAGGCACTGATGTCGAACACCCGTGAAATCACCCGAACGAAAGCCAATGATGTAAACTTGTCATCGAGTGTGAAGAACTCACCATTAGGGCATGCAAGCTCTAAGGTACTGGAAGGGAGTCTCTCGGCCAACTTCCTGGATAATGAGTTGACGTCGACAAGAAGAGATCGTGTTGAAGGAGGCCCATGATGTATCCCACATCATCGACATGAGACAAAGGGATGCAAATGATTTCAGATGATACAAAGAATCGAGAGTAAGTGTAACTGCAGAGGGACTAACTCTTGAACATATCGGCAACACGGCTCTGGAGTTTGGCAGCTTTTGGATCCATGGGATCAATGGTCATGATGATGTGGCAGAGATCAAATGGAAGGCAAAAATGAACAGGCCAACCTAGGAAGGTTAATGATGAAAAGGAGGATATCCCAACCCAACACAAGCAGAAAGTGTCATGTTCAAGAGTGAGTTCCCGACACGACTGATAGAATTTCCAATTTTCCCCCACCATTTCTAGCAAGTACCCCAATTATTTTTTGATCACAATCTTGAAGGGGATAGCATGTTCTTGCACTGTAAGTTCATCCTTCGGACAAATCCATCCTAGTAAGTTTTACGAGCCTTAGGGAGGAGTAGCTCGGTATTGTCATAATAACAAGTCCTATGTCGTTTAATTTTTTAACGAGTCTAACAAAGGTGAAACTCAATATCTTTTTCATGTTTAGAGAGTTTGAAAAAGACACAGAAAAGAAAACTCCAAAAGGTCCCTTTTCGTACATTTGTGTCTCTTGAGCCCGAAAAGGTAGAAAATGATACCTGAGAGAATTGCTTGACCATTTCAGTCAAGGAGTACCTTTTTCGTAAATAGTTTATCCCAGCTCGAAAAAGGGGTAAACGTATATTGGGTAAACAACATTTCACAGCCTTTAACGAGTTCAAAAACTACAAGAGCTCGACAATATTTTGTGTTCTAAGAGTCAGAAAAGAGCTAAAATCAGACCCCCCTTTTTTATTCTCTTTAACGAGTCAAAAAGGGAAAAAATACACGACAATATTTTCATCTTTTACGAGTCAGAAAAGATCTTAAAGGTGACTCATCCTGGAGGAATGAGTGGTATAAATGGTAGAAACTGGTTCCGGTAATGGTGGAACTACTTAAAACATGTAATGGTCAAGAGGTTGGCTAATAAAACTACTCATCGCTACGGTCCCTTAGGAAAGGAAAAATAATCAAGTTTAAGCATATGATCAACCAAAGAGATGCTGGTGATCAAATGAAACAACCAAGGCTCATCTAGCAGAAATTAGCTAATAAAAATGGCAATCACGAGATGTAAATTGGGCATGGGTTCATTTTTACACAAGCTTGAAGCATGGAGAACTCTGCTTGGATTCGGTTTCATGTTTACACAATCTTGAAACAAAAAACTATGCTTGATATAAGTTTGCATGCCCCGAGCATAATGGCTCAATCAAGGTACATACCCCCCAAGCTTCATTTCATTCAACTAGGTGGATGGAATAAAGTTTCACTTTCGAGAT
The DNA here is from genome assembly GCA_000404065.3 of Pinus taeda. NCBI lineage: Eukaryota > Viridiplantae > Streptophyta > Pinopsida > Pinales > Pinaceae > Pinus > Pinus taeda. The sequence goes on along the minus strand of APFE030490923.1, from coordinate 21,287 downwards.
CATGGAAAGAATCGACTGGGATTTTACGAGATCTTAATCAAAGACTCTATTTGGAAAAGGGAGTTGCTTCATTTTTTAATGAGGTTGACATAGTAAAAGAACTATCCTCGAGACCCTTGTTTCATTTTTTAACGAGCTTGACACAAGACAAAGAATTATGCTCACACCATTGTTTCATTTTTTAACGAGGTTGACACAAGACCAGGAACTATCCTCATGACCGTTGTTTCATTTTTTAATGAGCTTGACACAAGACAAGGAACTATGCTCACACATATGTTCATGGACCATATGAGAACATGGCTCCCAAGAGGTCTTCACTATATGGAAGAATCGCGCTTCGGGAGGAATACATGTCATTTGGTACCAAAGACAGATCGGGTTCCAATGCCTCCAGTACATAATGTACAATACCATCTGTGTGATCATTTGCAGATGCAAATATGGAAAGGGTAGCCACATAATTGACCCTTGGCGGGGAAGATACTTCTTGCAAACAAGAGCCAATAGGGGATGATGTTTGCGAAGGAGTCGCCTGGTGACCAATGAACGACAGTTGATCAATAGTCACAATTCTCCCTTCGTGTGGAAAACAAACCACATGGAAAAGTGAAGAAACAAGAGCTCCCATGACATAAACATAGTCACATCCGAGGAGAATATTGAAATCTAAGGGACCTTGGACTACCATCACATCTATATAGATGGTCTTTCCTCCCAAAGTAATAGGGAACTTCGGAAGGATCCCTAAGGGTTGATTGGTTCCTCCATTGAAATCCAATAGCTTCTGAGTGACAGGAACAAGTTGTGGGAAGCCCAAAGATTTCCAAGTATTAGAAGACATGATGCTAACATACACGCCTTCATCTAATATAGTGCCATGTACGACCATATTATAGGATTGTACTGTGATCTAGAAAGGCACATAATATGGGAGGTGGAAAGTAGTCAATTGACTCAAATCAAAAGAGACAACATAACTACTTGGTGGGGGTATCATATGATTTCCCCCATGCTCTACAGGAATAGAAGAAAAACTCTCCTGAACAACTAGGACGGGAGGGTCACTCTTTGATTCATGAGAATTTGAGGAGACAAAAAGAACATGAGCAATATGATCACCACTCTCTTCGGGAACATAGTGATCAACGGAAGGCAGAGACAAGTCGACACTCTTTTCAACCAATGGTTGGTCGGGAACAGACAAAAGAGAGTCTTGCTCAGGAAGAGCAGGATTTGAAACTAGGAGAGAGTTAGAAGAAAGCCTCTGATAACCAACAGGAAGTTGGGGTTGAGGAGCTGTAAGGTTTTCCAAAATTTTGGAAGATTTATCCATAAGAGGACAAAGGTGAAGAATATGCTTCCCTTCACATAAAATATAGGGGAATCTAATATTTCCCTTCTTCTTACCATCATTAGCTGAAGGTGTAGCATCGACATGATCTCCAGAGGTCGACGAGGATGGCTGATTCAGATCTTGAGACCATACCTCGAAGACTCTGGGAATGCCAGGACAATCTCGAAGGAGATAGTCACCCTTGCACAACTTGCAAGGGAATCTGACCTTCTGAGGAGGATCAGAAGGTTTGTCTACAAGAGGTGCATTTGGAGTAACAGCTGCATGGTTGGCGTCTTGCTTGTCTGATTTCTTCTTCTTCTTCTTCTTCTTCTTCTTCTTAGCCTTCTAGTTACTGGATTTCAAACCTTCACCAGGCGAAGTAGAAGGGCAAGATGAAGAAACAAGGGAAGAAGGTGAGAGGTCAACCTTAGAATTAACGTGATTTGGTTCAGATGAAGGAGATGGCTAGACAGGAGTTGGGACACTCAGGACCACCGAGGTAAAAAAATAACTAGATAGGGAAACCAATGGTTAACCCAGGGAGGGACAATGTTGCCATATAAGGAGCACCAACATTTTCGAAAGAAGGAAAAGGACCAAGATTCCCATCCGAGCTGAATCCTCGACTGGTAGACTCTGGAAATGCCTCCATTGGAATCGACCTTTAAAGAAACGCTAAGGAAGATAACTTTAACCAGAATATTTTGTGGGTAGTTAATTTTTAGACACTGAAACAAAACTTTGCCTTTTCATATTTTAAGAATCAAGAAAAGGGTGAAAGGTGACTCTAGTCACTTTCAGAGTTAACGAGACCGAAAGGACAAGTTCTCGGTGATCTTTTAAATTTAAAGAGTAAAAATATTGAAATGACTACTCAGGATAATCTAGGCAAAAGGATTACCAGGTAACCGTGAACTGCAAAATACTTCCCGGAGAACTGAGAAGTATGGGCAGGCAATCTCCCCAAACGTTGTGTTCGGTGTATCAAGTTTATAAGGTGGCAGACTCAGCTTCCTATGGATAAAGGATTTCAAACCTAGTGGGGTCTCCCTTTATATACGCGACGATATGGGTAGCACAAGTCTATACTAGCGTTGTTTAGTGTCGAAGAGAACGACAACTCCTAGGTTTAAAGATGACAGAACACGTCTCTAGCCTAGACCACTAAATGTGAGCATTAAGTTTCAATGCTTCCTTAGGTTAATTCAATAAATTTTAACAATTGATCTTGAATTAGGTTTTAATTCCAAGGCCCTACCGCTGTCAGCTGAAAAAACTCCTACATGCAGCTATATGAGAAAGGAAATATTTGTCTTCGATGAAAGTTAACACTAATTGAGAGATAGAGAACACACAATCAATGCAACAATCAAAGAATAAAACCTTTCACTAATAAATCTCCAAGATGCACTGAATCTTTCTATCGAATGCACTTCAACTAGTCATTTTAACATTAAAGAGAATTCATTTCTTTTCAAATACAAATGATGATGCAACTCTAGTCTTCAATGGTGCTAGCTAATGTAGCATATTGATTCAACAAACTAGAATTATGTATTTTTCAATGGAATGATAACATGAATCTTTCACAAACACTTCAATGATTAAAAAAAAAAAAATCAACATCAATGAAATGGAAAGCACAAAAAGAGAATTCCTTCCAAACCAATGAACCAAAGACTGAACCAAAAACAAGATGAAAAATGTGATCTATGCCCGAAAAGAGACGCTCAAACACCAAACAAAACTTTTCAAACTTGTTAAGTGGAAATCAAAGCAACAAAAGGACTAATCAAATGAAATGCAAGGAGAAACATTGACTATTGACTTGACTTGCTGAGCACACAAACAAGTGAATGGATGACGACCTAGATTCCCTAGGGTTACAAACCATCCAAGAACTCAAGAAACCAAGTGAAGAAAATGGAAATAAAAAAAGCATACACACGAAGCTAAAAGATCTTTCTAGTCAGGGAGAACACAATTAAAAAAAACTGGGAGATAGAAATTTGAAGGGAAAGACACACTGGCTATGATCTAGGGTAAACCCTAATCTTCACCTATAGGAATCGGCGTGACTGCCTAACTGACAACAAGCGCCAGAAGGGGGGTCGACACAACTGATTTTGAGAATCTCACGCTGATCGATGTGACTATCAGGAAAATAAACATGCTGACCAAGGATTCAAGGAAATTTTTTTCAAAGGCTAAGACCAGACTTGCCACTGTAAATTTCAGGCTCAGAGTAGTAAACCAAGCAAAGTAGAGAACACTAGAGAGAAATGGTGATACTAGAAAATTTCACACAAAACCATAAAATGACAATCAATCAAACAGAAGGATTGGGTCCCCAGTAGAGTTGCCAATTTGTGGTGCAAGTAAATTCTCAGTGCGGACACAAACAATTCCTCTAGCCCGAGAGAGCGGGTCTAGCCACAAACAAACAATTTATGGAAAATCTCCTTAAGATAGAATCAATTAAGAGGGCCTGCCTCTTAGAATGCTATTCCGCTTGGTGATGATCCTGCTTCCTCACTCTAGCTATCTTTTGTTTCCTTCCTTCGAATACCTAAAACAAGCAAACAACAATGACAACAAATGTGATAGCATACAATATTGTATTCAGCCTACTTAACAGATCAAGGAACATTAAGCCATAAAGATGTAAAGTGACAATTCATGTAGGAAATCAATCAATAGTTGCATTTATATAAATCATAAAGAGATTACAACCGGTGCCTTGACGTTGCTGGTCTCCTCTGACGTATCCGGGTTCCCACACTTCTGCTAGCACTTCATGGATAGCCCCACCCATGGAAGTTTTAAGGCCTCCTTCCCTCTAGTCTCAAACCAAACCAAAAACACACTATTCTCCCTCAAACATACACTAGAAAGCTACAAGCTATAGATGACTTGTTGATCATTCAAACTCACTCCAAAAACTCGTTTAATTTGGGAAAAGAGAGGTTTATATAGCTTGGATGGATGGGAGATGGTTCCTCTCATCATGGGAGAAGGTCTTATCTCTTGAGTTTGTTCCATCCTAATAGGGGCAAGGAGCCCAAATTGACTTCCTCGGCTCCATCCAGCGTAACCATCTACCAGACTTCAGTTACGAAGCTTCGAATCCATATTTAAAAAACTTGCCAAAGGAGGATAGATGCGACTGGAAAATGGCCCAGTCGCTCTGTACGACGTGAAGGCTAGTTTTAATCTCTGCAAATCAACGCGAGGAGGAAACTGGTCAGTAGCGTCGGTCTTGTAAACTGGGATAAAAGGAAGATTCTTGGGAAATTATGCAAAGGGGAATTATTCAGCTCATGAAGAGGGACATACTGGGAGTTTCTTCATGATGGGAAAGCATGTCGGGTTCACTATAGAGGTCCTCCAGGATCATGGACGGGGAGTACAAGGACAGTGACAAAATGTTGTGTAATAGATGCCCCCTAAAGCATGAAGGTCGAACTAGAGTGAGGGGTGAAATGATTTACAAGTGGATGCGGGGAACCAGAGTCCATCATCAGAAAACATGCAAGTAAGCATAGATACATATACATCACTGAAAACTCTGACAAATGATAATAAAATCAAACATCTATTTATTGAACTAAATAATAAGACTAGTCTTCCATAAACCTTTCACATCCTGAAGATGAACCACCGTTGTTGGTTCGAAACTTTGATCACAACAAAAACCTAATGTGAGATGAATCTGGAAGATAATCTACACACATGATAGTAAATCAACTTGCAATCTAGATTCTAGTTTTTGTTAAAACTAGGTGAGTTTTTTCATACAGTTGTTGATGAAGGAGCTTCTACATGCATTATGTTGATTTCTTGTTGGAAATATTTAGGTTCTCCAACCATGAATCATTAACTACCACTCTAAAAGCCTTTGATGGAAGAGGTTTTCGTCCATATGGGATCCTAAACAATTTACTCATAGAGCTAGAGGAAACACCAGTCGCAATCAAAGTTGAAGTTGTGGATGCTCAGGTAGATTACAACCTTTTTCTTGGTCGAAGTTGGACCTATGCTATGTTAGCAATGGTCTCTTCACTGTTTTGAATAATAAAATTTCCTCATAATGGAATTTTGTTGTAGTAGACCAATTGTGTTTCTACACTTCAGACCCTAACTTTGTGGGTAGCATACCTTCTGTTGGAAAAATGAATTCCCCTTGTGAAGATATTGGTGTTGGTTTACTCAAAGACTCATCATTGATGGGAACCTTTGTGATGCCTCTACAAAATTTTCCTTCTAATTTTGTTGAGGTAAACATGATTACATCAAGCACTATGAAATCCCCTAATCCGTGGATAGTACCTTTAGAGTCTGAGTTATCCTCCTATGGAAGTGAGATGCCTTTGAGCCCTTTTGAGTTGGCTTACTAGGCAGTACAATCATGTTTTGACCCAACATCTACAGATATTGATCGAGTGGATATGGTCAATGAAGATTATTCTCCTTTGCCTTGGTTAGAACCAGTTTCATTCTCTGATCCTTACAATCATACATTTCCAACTTACATTCAGATGAAATGCCATGGAACAATTACCATCATCGTTCATATTTTATACCTAGCCTTGACAAAATCGAGAATGATTTTTCAAATATGTTTCACCTGAGATAGTAAATAATCTAGAATCACCCATTTCAGTATTTCAATCTGAGTCCGAAAGAAATTTGGGGAATATATCTACGACCATTTCCATTGACATCTTAGTTAAAATGGGGATTGTTGAAAATATTTACATAGGTGCCTCGTGCTCAATTGAAGAAATTCGAACATATAAGGCCCTATTTCAAGAATTCTATGACATTCTTGTCTGGTCCTATGAGGAAATGCCATGAATTTATCCAAGCATTGTAATACATGAAATCAAGACTTAATCGAATGCCAAGCTTTTTAGACAACAATTACGTCTGGTGCATCCGAGAAAAGTTGTTCCGATTAAAGCTAAGGTCGAGAAACTACTAAAAGCAGGTTTCATCTACTCGGCTCCCTTAATTGATTGGGTATCCAATATCGTGCTTGTTAACAAGAAATAGGGAACCATTAGAGTATGTGTTGACTGTAGGGACATCAATAAGGCTTGTCCAAAATACAATTTTCCTACTCCCTATATCGATCAAATCATTGACGAATGTGCCGAAAAGGAAATATTTCATTTATGGATGAATTTTCTAGCTACAATAAAATCAACATACTCCCAACTGATCAACATAAAACCACAATCATTTTCCCATGGGGAACTTTTGCCTATTGAAAACTCCCATTCGGTCTAAAGAATGCACGTGAAACAATTCAACAGGTTATGTCTTATGCATTTCACGATATCAAGCACATTGCGCAACTGTATTTGGATGACTTTCCAACTCATTCATTGGGACATGAAGACCATCCAATACATTTGAGAGCAATTTTCATCAGATTCTGTCATTACAATATTCGCTTGAATCCACATAAGTGTGTTTTCTATATGCAATCTGGTTGATTGCTAGGGTTTCTTGTTTCAAAGGAAGGCATTCGTGTCGATCCATTGAAGGTTGGGGTTATCTTGAATTTACCTCCTCCTTCAAATCTACGCCAACTCCAAATTTTGCAAGGGAAAGCAAACTTTTTACGTCAATTTATCTAGAACTATGCCGAGTTGACGAAGGGTTTTCCTCAACTTTTGAAAAAGGGAATCCCATTTATCTGGGATGAAGTGGCTCAAAAATCTTTTGATGCGCTTAAATATGTGTTGACCCATACACAACTATTGCATCCTCCCGATTATCACCAAAATTACTTTTTATACTTAGTAGCGTCTGATGCCACCATTGGTATGGTCCTAGTTCAGGAATATGAGTCGAATGAAGAGCATGTGATATATTGCTAAAGTCGTAATTTGACCAAAACTCAAGAAAAATATGCACGTGGAGAAATTGGCCTTGACAACTTTTCAAGTTGTCCAACATTTCTGTCACTACATTTTATTATGAAAAACTACTGTAATTTCTAATTGCAACACCATGGTTTACATTCTTACCAGACAAATACTGGGGGGAAAGTATTCCAAATGGATAGTCATCCTACAGGAATTCAATTTGGAATTCATTAAATCCAAATATAAGAAGTCTTTAGTATTCGCTGAGTTATTGCGTGACTTTCCCCATACTGAAACTGAAAACATGGGAGAAGATTCTCTTCCAGATGAATCTCTCTTTCTAATAAGTAATTTATATCCCTGATACATAGATATCATCATTTATCTCCAAACCTAAACATTTCGGCTAAAATTGCGTCAAATTAATCGTCGTTGAATCCGGTATCAATCCCAACAACACAACAATTTTGGCGACACGCTTTATCGTCGTGTTGTCGATTCTATTTTCTGATGATGTTTAACTCATGTAGAAGCTGAAAAGGAATTGAATGACTGCCATTATGGAGCTTGTGGTGGTCATATGTCAGGGTTTTCCACTACTCAAAAGATCTTGCATGCAAGCTATTTCTAGCCTTATGTGTTTAAAGATTGTATAATTGCCGACTAGAAATTCCATAATTGTCAAATTTATGATTGAAAAATGCATGCACATCCAGCTCCTCTTCACCCAACCATTGATTTCAGTCCTTTCGCTAAATGGGGAATTGACTTTCTTACATGTAACCCTCACTCGACTAGGGGGCATGGATATATTATCATTGCGATAGATTATTTACAAAATGGGCTGAGGTGATGCCTACATATAAGGATGACAGTGAAACAACATCCATTTTTTTGTTCAATCATGTAATTTCTTGGTTCAAAGTACCACAAGCTATCGTCATGGACCATGGTAGCAATTTTCGAAACCATATGATGACCGATATTACCACCAAGCTAGGCATGCATCATGACAATTCTACCCCATATTACCCACAAGCAAATGGCCAAGTGGAAGCCGATAACAAGGTTTTAGCCACCACGATTAAATGGATTATAGAGACTCATAAACGAGAATGGAATCTAATGCTACATCCAGCCTTGTGGGCATACTGCATTACAACAAAAACTTCAATTGGTTTTACTCCTTTCTAGCTTGTCTACAACATGGAAGCAGTTATACTAATTGAATGCAAGATATCATATTTGAAACTGACAATTGAATTATTACCATCTACTTCTGCTGAAGAAGAGCACTCTCTGTACTTAGCGCGTCTCGATGAGACTTGTTGTGATGCTGCATTAGCTAGTGAGACCCAAAGAAATGAGTTAAAGCATAGTATGATAAGAATGTCAAACCTCATTCGTATGCAGAAGGTGATTTAGACTTGGTCTATGATCAAGAGCATGATAAGTTAGGCGGTGGAAAATTTGAGCCCATGTGGCATGGCTTTATATTGTAAAACGTGCATTGGAAAAATGAGCCTATGAACTAGTGGATTATGATAGAATTCCTTTGGGAAATCCCAGAAATGGTCTTTACCTAAATACATATTATGCTTATATTGATTGGTGAAACATTTGTATATTACTGTACCATAATTTTTCATATAACAAATTTTAGTGGTTTTGCGATTTTTCTCTACTTCTCCTGCTTATCTTGTGTTACACCTAATTTGTAGATGTCGACATTACCCCAAACTTACATTGGATTTGTCGATGGCACTAGTCATAGAAATCAAAATTTGTATTCCGAAACTTGGGTCATCTATTCACCCACAGACGAGTTAGTTTCTAATCATGGGATATACCTCGATCGAACAACAAGCAATATTGAAGAATACAATGTAGTGATTGAGATATTATCTGATGCCACTACATTTGGCATTCATCAATTGATCGTTAGGTTAGATTCACAACTCATGGTATTACATTTGAATGGTGTTTATTCAATTAGAAGTGCTTCCATGTTAAGGATGTTTTTGCGGGTTCGTCTCTTGGAACGAGAATTTGATTACATTGAGTATCAACATATTCCGAGAAATTTAAATAAATTAACAGATGCATTAGTTAATTATGTGTTAAATTGGCACTTATAAAACATTTGTAAAGAAATCAATGCAATATTCATTCACATATTGTACAGGGTACTTAGAAATAGTAGTAACAGGTTTTTCATTAGATAAAAGTTTGTAAATAAGTGTGGCTTTTAAAAAAAATGTCATCCAATGACATGAGGCACCGTGGCCTTTATTTTCCGAACATGTCGATACATCATAAAAAATAAAAAATGTATCCCTTAGACTAGTCACTATGCATGATGGTGGTCATGGTAGCATACAATAACACATGTTACTCGTCGTAGCAAATGGATAATAGGACTAGGAACTCCTGCAATATGCCTTTGGTAGAGGAGAGGCAGATAATCTATAGCAACATATGGAATGTCCAGATTCAACCTCTTTAGGTTGTGCTATATCTCTGTCAGTGTCTATGCCACATCTGGGTTCTGTACTATGGGGCAACTCGCTGCTTACCACGCCAGTCATATCCACGTAAAGTAGCTGGTCTCACTAGGGACACATCTACATGATCATTTCAGATAATTAGTTGGATGCCAAAAATAACAAAAAAATGAAAATATTAAAATAAACCAAAATGTGAAGCTTTACCTATAGCACCCCACTACATTGCAGGAGGTAGTGGCATGTCTGGATCTACTGTGTATTCCATCCATGCACACGGAAAGTCCTCGATCGTGATGATCTGATTTTCCAACCACTCGAAGAAGTCAATAGTAAAACTAACCATTGTTCCTTCGCTACCTCCATGGCGTGCCATAAGTGTACCCCATTTTAGCATACAAGGATCATGAATCCATCCTCTCTCTACAGATACCTATGGAGCCAAAAGAGGAATCCTCTCCAAAGCAAACGAAAAAACGAACACACCATACCCAAAGTTTTTGAGTATACTCGTTCCTGACCCTAGTTAGTTTCCCATTCAAGTTGACAACTACCACACAACTGTACAATAGTAAACCCGATTTTTTTCAAAGGAATCTGAGATCTAGTCTTGATATCAATTTGACCATCTTTGAGAGCAGCCCCATCAGTACAATATTGTATCGAATAGGTAGCATTGGTCTCACCACTGCGCCTATGGCCATACAAGCTGATTTCCTCACCACGACATGGAAGTCCACTCAGGAAGTAAACACCATTAACATCGATGACAAGTTTGTGATGTCCGACTATGAAACATTCTTCCTCAACATTCCACTTTCCTACCATGCATTCAAGCAAGTCTAATTGGGCCCTCATGTCCAGAATGGGAAAAACTTGTATAATCCATAATTTATCAAGGTTTGTATGGTTGTTGGGTCATTGAGAGCAAGTATATCTTGTTCTTTGTGCTCACGCCCTCTCCATTTCATGTTTATGGTTCAAAATTCCGCAATTAAACATTAAAGATCATTAGAAACAAATATGGAGAGATTTAGCAAAAAAATGGGGCGTTTTCATTTGTTTTTTATTGCCCTCGGCGTTGTGCGTAACCAACTTTAATGGACAATGCACATGTGTGCAGTTTCTTTCCTTGAAATAGTGCACATAGCATTAAAAATTATGTCAGTGTGCGCAAACCCATTGAAGGGTACCTACACACATCGAGGGCGATTTTTTTTTTACAAAACACTCCCCAAAAAACCAAAATCCACGTTGAAAAGATAAAAAATTGACATGAAAATGAAAAGCTCAAATACACCATTTCCCTGGTGAAAGCAGCTCACGATTTCGTCCAACGATTTGCCTGTAATCAACTTTGGAAGTTTCCGACAAAAAATGACTTCTATCTCTCTCAAAAGGGTAAAAATGCAAATGGTGAAACTTTTTACTTTTTTGGACTTTATAAGTTTTTAGGGCTAATTAAATATTATTTTTTACCTATTAACTTTTCTAAGTCCGATTTTATAAATGTTTTCATTTTATTGTTGAACAAAGATAATTATTTCGAGTTTACTTGTGCAGGTTATAGGATAATTACATAAACATATCATTTTGGTATGTAGCATATTGTATCACTTTTTCAAGCTCATTCAAACTTGTGAAAAAGAAAAACCATGGAGTTCTCTTTATGCCCTTTTCAGAGTCCTTAAAAACGAAAAGATCGTCGAGTACTTGATTGTTCGAACTTGTAAAAGTAAATGAACAACTGTCCTTTCAGTATAAGTTTACCCTTTTTACGAATTGAACCAGAGTATTTACGAAAAAGGTATACGTTGACCAATCATGGTCAATAGAGTTATCTCTTGCATTATTTTATCCTTTTTCAGGCTCGAGGGACTAAATTTATGAAAAATAACATTGTGGAGTTTACTTACATTTTTCTTTTGACTCCCTGAAACTGAAAAACATTGAGCTTTACTTTCTCCGGGCTCGTTAAAATTTTACGGTAAAAGAACTAAATGAGTTTTCTTTCTGTGCCTTTTCAAACTCTTTAAACATCAAAATGACATCGAGTTACCCCTTTACTAGACTCAAATATTAGACAATATAGGATTCATTAAGCATGATGAGACCGAACCACACCTTCTTAGGGTTCGATAAAAATACTTTGGAGGACTCGTCTGAAGGATGAGCTTACAGGAAAAGCATATGTCATCCTCCTCAAACTTGTAAAAAATAAAGACGTACTTGCCAGTAATGGTGGGGGAAAAGTGAGAAAGAATCTTTGTTTTGCATTTGTAAAAGGCAGTATGTCGCTCTTGAACATGACACTCCGTCACTTTTGTGTTCGGGTTGGGAAATCCATTTGTTACTCAGTTGACCATACCTCATTGAAAGTCTTCAGTTGGGTTGGGTTTTATTTTTTGAGTCAAATGCTGCCAATTCATCATGTCATGCCTCTGATATGTTCAAGAGAAGTTCAAACTCAGTCAAAATTACTTTGTCAGTCTTAGCCTTCAGTTGCGTCGACCATGCCTAAGTCAATCTTGGAGTACTCCAAATTGTTGTTCTTCAAAACTTGACATGAGTTTCGTGTTGTAGGACCTCCTATGACAGATTGCTTCCAATCGACTTCAGTTCATTATCTAGGAAGTTGATCTAGAAATCTTCAATACGTTGAGGTCTGCATGCCTTGATGGCATGTTTCTGACCTTCGACAACAGGCTCTCATCATTGGCCTTCGATCAAATGATTTTATGAGTGTTCGACATAAAATCATCTATTCACACTTCATATATTGTACTAGAAGTACATTGATAACCATTGCCATTATTGGTGGTTTCTCTCACACTTGTTAATGATTCTCATCATTGATTGGTATCAAGTGGTTTCTACCATGTTTGACTTCGAGACATTCACTTGCATGGCTAGATTCGTACTACGGATCGAGAGATGGAGATCAAGATCCTTGATCTAATTTCATCCATCTAGGATGTGTGCAGTTATTAAATACTCATGATTGTAAACGTAGATCCATTGATGGTCGCGTCCATACTATGTCTTCTTTTGACATGGATCTTCAGATGTATTTCCTTACTGTGCTTTGAGACATTTGTGTTATGAGTATGGGAATGCCTACCTCAATGATGATATTATATATTGCATTCTAACATTTGACTAATTGTTTCAGGTCTCCGACTGTAGTCTCTAACCCAAACCTTCGCATGATAAAGCACTTCAGTCATCAAAATATTTCTTCTGACTTTGCGCTTTAGGGGGCAATCCGTTACATGCCATTTTGTCGCATTAGGAAAATGACCAGTGGTTTGGATCTCTCACTATCCACAAATGTGTCCTGGAGCATTCCCGTGCAAAGTTTGAAACTAAATTATCCCAAAGAAGGTGGAATTTTTAGATCCTATGGTACAAAACCATGATTTTGGCTATGTTTGTAGTTACCTAGTTGATTCCTATGCATACGCAAGGAGGACCATTATTATATGCACAAAAGTATGCACTGTCTCCCACTATGACCTGCAAACATGACTTAAAGTATGTAAAAATAAAAATTAAAGTCTAGAAGCATTGTTGGTAGCATCTATTCCAACAAACAAGCTTCCAATGAGTTCCTGTTCAGTGTTGATCCCTCCCATCATGGAGTAATTCCCCTTCCTTTTTGGAACCTCTATCCCACTAATTAGTGGATCTCATCCCTTGGAGAATGCATACATAACTTCTCATCCTTGGAATATAAATCCATTGCAGGTTTGAGGTTTGGGAGAGGACTGTTGGAAGTAGGTTTATGTTGTTGAGATTAGGTTGGAAGGCTTGTCTTACAAGGGAGCGGGTTGGAGATTGCAAAAAGGGCTTGCTACATCAAGGCTACATGGTTGTAAGGTTTTTATCCAATTTTATGAATATAATAAATTGTTCTTTCTCAGTTGCATCTCTATTGATTTGATTTGTAGGATTCCTTGATCACCTACATGAGTTTTGGTTGCATAATTGATTATTTCGTATGTATAATTGGTTAATTAGTTCATTAGCTCTTTGATTATATGTTGTATGCTTTGATCTCTTATTTGTCTTTGTCTTTACAGATCTCTTTCAGAACATTGCAGAGAAGCTGTTGGGAGTGACGAGATGGAGCATCAAAGAGTGAGTGATCAAAAGCTTTGAGGGACTTCACCAATCAGTTCACTAAACCAGTAAGAGGCCTCTTTCATTCTATTGCTTTCAAACGAACAGAACTTAGAGAAAGTTAGTAGTTACTATGTGTTTGTTACTAGGGTTCTTAGAAGTCTACAGAGATCACTCTTGTTTGCAAGAAGGATTTTTCCTCATAACAAAAGTCTACCACAAGTGTCTACTGCTGCAATGCCCGAGCTAGAGATAGTTGTCACAGGTATGCTCAGGTCTGAGACATTGTAGATCTGATCCTAGCCTCCCAACTTCAGTTTGTTAGGTCTGAGGAGCATAACCACAATCTGAGCTATAAAAGGTGATTTTTCTTCAAGTCTGAGTTGTAATGGAGGATGTCACGAGTTCTATACGGAAATTTTTCCATAGTTTGACCTTAGGTCAGAGCCTTCCCCAATACTATTCAAGCTACTTTAGAAGTCTGTTCACACAGGTTCGAGTTACTTATCCAAATGATAAGTCAAGTCCGAGCTATAGTGAGCTAATTCTTAGCTACCAAAGGTCTGTGGTATAACTCAGCCTCTTCAACAAGTGATCCGAGCTCTAAATGAGCTTCTACAGGTGTCTTAACAAAAGTATGCCCAAACCAATAGATCTTCACCAAAATCTCATGCCTGAAATGAGGAGAATGAACTTCTTTTTATACTAGTTTTGACCTTGAATGAATAGACATGTCCCTTGGAGGAGAGACCGACTTCACAAGTAGGCCCATGTCGGCTAGAAGAGAAAATATATTATATTTTAACTTAAAAATTCAGTTTCTCTCAATCTAGAAGGAGTTAGAGGGTGAGTGAGAGCTCGTTAGAAAGGGAAAATTGTCCTCTACAAGTTGGTGTCAATTTCATCCTTTAATGAGGTCATTTTCCTATCAATACAATTATTTTTTTTAATTTCCATCATTATTTTATTATGGAAGCCTTTAAGATTTTGCCATTATGTTTTAGACAATGTTTAGGGCTTCCATGTCATGTTAAGTAAAATTCCATGCTAGGGCTTCTTCTTAGGCCTTCAATATTATGAATTGCAAGATAAGGGTTCCTTAACATGTGTCCTTCATTTATTAGAATTAGGGCATTTTCAAAGGCATGATGGGCATCTAGGGCTTCATTCATTCATGCTAGGGATTTTAGGGCTTCATTGATTTATGCTTGCATCATTCTAGGGAAAACCATCTAAGGTTTCATGTAGCTAAGAAATGTTCCTAGGAGGGTTTCATGGAAAAGGCTCCTTCATTCATCATTAGATCAAACATCATTAGATTATGGAATTTTCATCATATAGATAGGGATATATATCTAGGGAATTTGCATCATGTCATGCTTAGGGTTTTCTCCTAGGGTTTGCATGAGGTTAGGGCAAAAAGGGTTATTCATGTATTACAATAATATTTTCCATCTCCAACAATTCCATATTGTCATCAATGACAACTTTGAACAACAGAAGAGAGGTATGTTATAGATTTTTTGGCTGTCATTTCTCCTCTGATTTTAATTTCTTATAAGTTAGAGGCTAATCCTGATGGTGACAATAATCTTATTTCATCAAAGGAAGAAAAGCTACGATGACTCCATTAGTATTTCCAAGGATATTTTTAGGTATATTGTGTTTTTCTAGTTCATTCATTGTTGTTTGAAGGTCTAGTTACCCTTTATCAGTGCTAACAACTATCTTTTTGTAGAAAACAAGCTGCCCATATTCACACTTGCACGAAGGATTTCAATTTTCTGTAATTCTTGCTTGTTTCCAAGATATTATTTGATTTACGTTGCAGTAGATTGTGATAAGATTGGTCAAAAGATTTAGCAGAAGATTGCCTTTTCATGACTTTGGTTGTACTTCTCATCATTAACAAAATTAGCCATTGTTTTCACAACTCTATTATTTTTCATATCTCTATTTTACTATATATTTTTATTCAGCAATTTATCTTTGTTTCCTATTATCTATTGCAACTTATGCTTTACAAAATTCAGGGTCTCCAAACCAAAATTTTGACTAACTCGCTACTCCAATTGAATCTGATTTGTAGCTTCTGTTTATTGTTTTGTATATTTATCATGTGCCTGCTATAAATGGTGTATTTCTAATGTATACACTTTTACTTTTTCTGATGATGTAAATTCTTTCTCTATATTTTTGCATTATAAAACACACAAAAAAAAGAATAAAACCCAAAGAATATTAACCTGTAGTTGTAAATTTTGACCACGCTATCTCATTATCTTGTTGTGATAACAAGATTCAAGCAGTTGGTTTGTAAAGTCTAATAAACTTAAACAATCATAAACAACAGGTACTTCTACACAAGCTGATGTGTCTAGGCATGCAAAATTCGCCCATAGTGTCTGTAATGTCCCTGACCACCTAGGGAGCTTATGACGGAGTCTACTAGCTTAACATGGTTCCCGTAAGACAAAGCAAGGGAAAATTTAATAAGGGGAATTAATTCTCCTAAGGAAACATTATAAAAAGTCTAAGAGGTGAAAATGGGGACATTTCCTAGGCAAGTGAAAAGTCATTTTAACTTTATAAAGTGAAAATATTATAAAGTGACTTTATGAAAGTTAAAAGATTAAAATGGCAGCAAAAGTGGCCACAAGTTTTTAAAAGAGAAAAAGTGAGGAGGCTCTCCTCATTCATTCACTTGTGTTTTTAGAAAAGAGTTCATGGAGAGTTTTTGAGAGAATTTTAGGGTTTGGGAAAATCCAATTCACCACAGTTGGTTTCAATGTTGAAACTATACACTCTAACTGGTTTAAGGAGTGAGATCACACTTATTTCACCACTAGGATTCAAAGAAAAAGAATATTTACAAGAGATTTGAGCTGGAAGAGGTATTATTAGTTGAATCTATAATTTGTTTCTCTTCATTTATCATCTTTCAAGTTGGAAACATTACCAAATTAAGATATGCCCCACCAGGCACTATTGTGCGTCAAAAATCTGTGGTATAGGTCGAGCTTTCATTGTCTAAAGGGCCATACTTCTAGTGAAGTTGGTGGATCAAAGTCCTCTCCCAATAAAGCCACGATGTATGCAAAAGTAAATGGGATGAATTTCTCCTTCATTCTGGCTTAACTCATTCCATTAGTGGCAAAGTTTATCGCTACAAGAAGGTCGAAATATCCTTGTAGGGTGTTGGGGTGGACACACAACAAGAAAGAGGTTCAATGATGAGTCTATCTAGCTTATTCAAACCAGAGGCATATTTTTTCTCTTGTTTGTGTGTGTTACCATTCATTGAGTCATATATCCCTGGGATGCATGGTGCATAGAAGGGTTGAAATGATTGTGGAAGCTAGGAGATATATGCTTGAGCTTAAACACTAGTAACAAAAAGGCTTCTTTGATGGTATTCAGTGGACTATCCAGTTCGTGCTTCCAATCTAGGGCTCTATATTGTTCAGAGGTCCATGATCTCAATTTATTCTTAATTGATATAATTTGAGATGAGTTGTTGAAGAGTAAGTTGCCACCAAATCAATTATTAGCAACCAGGTTCCCCACTTCCTATCTATTGTCTCATCTCACTTATTTAGTCTCACAATAAATAGTACTTTACTATATATTTCTGAGTTGAAAATATAATGGAAAGTGGAAGACTTGTTATGGCATTGTGTTGTGTGAATATTAACTTGTATGAATTAGTTTAACGTGTTAGGGTCCTATAAGTATAGTAGACCATCATGGTTATTTATCCATTTATCCTATAGGTATATTGTAAAAAACTATTTTCCTTTTAAATTGTTTAGCTTATTAAAAGAAAAATAGAAAAGGAAAAGAATAGAAAAAGAAAGGAAAAAAATAGAAAAAGAAAAGAAAAAATATAAAGATACATAAAAAGGGAATTTAAAACAAAAAAAAAAAAAAAAAAAAAAAAAAAAAAAAAAAAAAAAAAAAGATAAAAAAAAAAAAAAAAAAAAAAAAAAAAAAATAAAAAATTAATATAATATAAATATATATATAATAATATATATAATATATATAATATAAATAACACCTAGGACCGCTATAAAACCGTCCGCCCAATATTTTTATTAAATATTTTAAATAAATTTTTTATTGTAGATGTGAAATGACCTTTGTCATTACCATAAAATTTGCACTTCTACTCGATGACTTACCAATGTGTCCCCACCTGGAATCAACGATGAGCATACACTTTGACCCCCCATCCCCCCGCCTTTGGGACTTAACGGAGGGGGGGTGGGGTGCAAAAAGTGGTTTCTAAATACACCACTTTGACTACGTGTCTATCCCACAACATTTTCGGGGGGTCCCTTCCCAATACACTTACCACTACTACCCCCCTCTGAAAACCGCCATATCACGCTTCCTTCCGCCCATTCACCCTCGCGCTATCTTCTCGCACCACTTGTCGTTGCATCCTGCCATCCACGTCACATCCCCACCATGTAATTTGATCATTACCATTCAAATCACCTGCTAATAGAAAATTAACATTGGATAATTAATCTCTCCCGCACCTGGATGCATTCCAAATTAATACCCGACCCCAAAACTGGTAATAATTCTGTTGCAACCCCCACAAATCCTGTTATAAGAATCTCTCAGTAACCTACAATTTTTCCCTTTCGACAATTATTTGAATTGTGCAGGTCTACCTTGAAGTGTTTTGAAGTTACCAGCGCCATCTGCAAGCCATTCCCCCCTACAATTTCAGTCATAAAATAATCGGGTAGCGTCGTTCCTTCAATGTTCCTTTGAAATTAAAATGTAATCGCATAAGGGAGAAGGAAAGATGCTCGAGGAAATCTCAATGATCACCCCTGTCCCAGATTTATATAGGACTCTCTTGATTGATACTCAATACAAGATAGTTGAGACCTAGTGCGAATTTGATCCATATGAGCTCCATAATTGGGAAAAACATAAATATCTAGACCAGAGTGATGATTTAAGTATCTAGGAATCATTTCTCCCAAAATTCACCTTTCCTCAAACCCATATCTTCCTAGAATTCTCTACCAAGTGTCATCTCAGGTACCTCCCTATCCAGAAATTAGTAATTGCCCAAAACAACGAAGTCTTGTTTTCCATTTCCCCATAAAGAATTTGTCAAGCCCTACTGTTATAGCTCCAAATCTCATCCTTGATATTTTTGATGCTGCATTTATGGCCTAGGGAAACCCCTCATTCTAGACTTGGTCCAAATACTTAAAAAAACAGTGTTTTACTCCCTATACACGACATTGCCCTGAGCTAAACGCGTGTGTACGCAGGCCTGTGTATATCCAACCCACGTATATGTCCTAAAACACTTAAAAGAATTAAATCTCCTTAACTTCGGGCGAAGATCACGGGTTTTACCTATTGATTACCTATTAGTGCCCGTGGCCCACTATTCCCAACGAATTCCCAACTAAAAAACTACTTTGGGAGAAGTATAAAAAGGCTTCAATGGGAAGGCCTAAGGAGGAGAGAAAAGAGAGAATTACTCTGCTGATATTATCCTTAATCAAGTATGAAGATCCTTGTGCTTCCAGCACTTCCCCCACTACAGGAAATCCTTGTTTCCTTGAGTTATGATGTCATTTCACTAGTTGAGATATCCTTGTGTGAGTCATGGAAGGAGCCTTTTGAAGACTTGGGATTGGACGAACCCGGAGGACGGTTCCGCTTGGAGCCACCAAGAGGAAGATTCAAGTGATATCATTCCTTACTTTTTTTTAGTTATCTGCATTAAAGAAACATTTGTCTTGTTCCCGAAATAAATCTTCTTAATGCATATGATGTTATTGTTATGGTTTACATATGAATAATTGTTTCAATGTATAACTAACCATCTTTCAATAAGTTATGAAGTTGATTTCTATATGATACTTTATCCATATATGGCTATGCTTCTTTGAATTAGCTATTTTGCAGGTTCAAGGATCGAGAGAAACTCCAAGAGGGTTTGGACCTTGGCTGGATCTACCCGAACGAAGGACCCCCAGGTGCACCTCTCTTCGTGTAGTTTTCCTATTTAAGTATCATGACTGTGTAGAATGCTTGTTTTTTGCTGTAGGTAACCCCCACTCTGCTAGGCTGTTGACCCAAAACCCTAGGGGATATAATCCCTCAACAGAATTGGCGACTCTGCTGGGGACAACAGTATTGCTATTCCTAGTTTAGGTTAATTTAAGCCAATCAAGGCTCAGCCATTGATTTTCTTGTTGTAACTGATTTGTTTGTTCCTGTAGGAACTCAGACTTTAAGTCTAATCAGTTTCTTCAGACCTCTTTTTTTCTTTTTCTTGTGAATTGTTATATACACAGTTTTGTCAGGTTACAGTAGCGTATGTATGCAAGTTTCCCCATATGAACCCGCATATCCGCAGGTTTCTTTGGGCTGAATCACGTATACATGCAACTATGTATTGACACAGTCACGTATACCCTAATTTTCCAAGATTTTTTCAAGTCTTTCTGTCTCAGAGGATTTGTTTGTTGGTTTGAGTGTTTCCTGAGCAGTCAAGTTTTGGTATCAGTCTTTGGCTTTGCAGCAAGTTTACAGTTTCGAATTCTCTCCTGTTCTGGAAAGTTTTGGTTTTATTTTGTTTTGTTGCAAGTATCATCATTTGTGTTTGAGCACGTGAGATTTCTTTCTAGGAATCATGGTTGTTCTGGTCTTCCAAAGCAAAAGGATTGGTTTCAATCTTTGTGACAAACTTTATCCTTGTGATCTTCTTGCTTTGTGTCAAAACTACATCTTGTGGCCATTTGCTTTTCTCACTTTTTGAAAGTTGTTGATTGACGATTTTGAAAGTTGTCTTTCTTGGTCTTTCGATCATTGTCTCCAAGTTTTTTTTTTGCTGCTTTTTGGTCATTCGGGGGCATCTTGAAACACCTGTTTTGTTGATTTCTCGCCCATTTGGAGTTGATAACTTGTAAAGTGTTTTGTTTCCTATTTTTCGGTCTCAAAGTCTTCAATAGTATTTGGAACACTTTTGAAAAGTTGTTTTTGCTTTTATGAAAAAAACTCCTTGAAAAACTTGGTTTTTTTCTTTCTTTTGCCTTGTTTTGATTTGGTTTCTTTTTGCGAGTGAAAGAGCATTTTGTTTGTCTTAAGATTTGCTTTTAGTGTTTGGACAAAAATGAGCATTAGGAACTTATATTCTATCTAAGCATCAAAGTGGCTAATTAGAAGTGATAAACAATTTGCTTTCATTATTTGCTTTAGAGTAACCTTAAGTCTTTTGCATCAGCATATACTCATTGCATTAGGATAGTTTGTGCATATTTTAGGGCATCCAATAGTTTTTGTTAGTTTTTATTAGTTTTTGTGAGTGTGAAGCTTGTTAAAAGAAAAGAAAAGAGAACTTTATTACTTTCTTAGAAGTTTCTTAGAACCTGGTAGAAATTTCTTTTCATCGAAGAATGA
>APFE030490920.1:50072-63035 GCA_000404065.3 Pinus taeda | reverse complement strand
TCATGAGTCATGCTAGAGCTTTTAGGTTGCTTACTAGGTGTTTGCATTTTCTTTCCTCGGGGCATCAATTACCGATAATAATGCTTTACTATGCCATTTGAATTCCTTCAAACTAATTTTTCAAACCAAGCTTAAGAAAAAATTTAAAAAAAAATACACACTTTTTTCACCTTGTAGGAGCTTGATATTGAGTCTGATGTATCTCTGTAATTTCGGATCATCCAGTTCTGAAATTGTGACCTGTAGTATCCCTCTCCATCCTCTTTGCAATTCCACCAGTCTGATCCAAATTGGATTCTCCAAGAAAGGGTTATGGATAATCTCCCAAGATGACCTGATTATAGACCTTTCCAGAAGAGCGAACTTTTATGAAGTGCCACGTGTCACTGTTTCAACCTATGGCACTAAAAAATATATTCAAGAAACTACAGTCCATCCTCTTTCTGTACCTTCTTACAAAATTTCAATCCGATGCTCAGAGAGAAAGTTATGATGATTTTTCCCAGGTCACCTATTTGGAATGTAATTCAGGAGTCTGCAAAAAGACCAGCTTCCTTAGATCATATCTTCACAAATATAGCGCGAAAAGCTTCGAAGTTTGGACCCGAGGTTTAGTACGATTTTGTCTTAAATGGGTTTTTTTTTTTTTTTTCGTGCTCAGAGAGAAAGTTATGATGATTTTCCCCAGGTCACCTGTTTGGAATGTAATTCAGGAGTCTGCAAAAAGATCAACTTCCTCAGATCATATCTTCGCAAATATAGTGCGAAAAGATCTGAAATTCAGACCCGAGGTTCAGTACGATTTTGTCTCAAATGGTTTGTTTGTTTGTTTGTTTTTTTTTTTTGAAATGTCGCAGAAAAAAGTTATAGCGAAAATGCCACGATGACCTGTTTGGAGCAGCGAAACCCTAGAATCCAAAGCTGTGATAACAAATGTTATGAAACTAGCTCACAAAAAGATAGAAAATAGAGATCAGCGCCTTAGAATTCAGCCTTTTCGAGGGGGCAACCTCCTTTACATTACACAAATGAACAATTCTTGGATGATTCAAATGAAAAAACCTCCTTTCTGTATATAGGAGTCTATGGAGTCACAATATAACCCAACCGACCTAACAATAATAATGTAAAGCCACAAAAATAACAATAGAGGGATTCTATGGGGCACAATAATAAAAATATGGGAATAATAGGGGCTCAAAAATATCAATAAGGGATACAACTACAATAGTAATGGCGTAATCACTAGTATTATAGGGACCTAACAGGAACAAAAAAGAGTTTGGTAATATTTTAAAGCCAAAATAGAAGTTGAGCAAAAACTCTAGGGGATTAATCAGATCATCATCATAGATGGTTTTACCGAGGAACGAAAAACTCAAGCTGACTCTCTTCAGAATGAATGGGAAGATCGCTGCACGCAAGAGGGGATTTTCTGGAGACAAAAATCAAGGGTGTAGTGGATTAGAGAAGGAGAAAGAAACATAAAGTTTTTTCATAAATCAACCTTGGATCACAGGTCACATAACAGAATTTCAAAACTTAAAGATTCTCAAGGGAAAGAGCTCATCTCTCACACAGAAATGGAATTTGTCCTAGTTCAAGGCTTCCTTAGCATAGTAGAGGAGCCTCTTGTCGACAGATCTCAGTTCATTAACAATTTCACAAAGTACATTCCTAAGCTTGTAACCAGGGAAGACAACCACAATCTTAACAGGCCAGTGTCTGAAGAGGAGGTCAGTGAAGTTATCAATGAGATGCAAAATGGGAAAGCTCCTGGCCCGGATGCGTTCAATGTGGGCTTCTTCAAAGCTTGTTAGAAACCAGTCAAACAAGATATCCTTGATGTTGTGGAAGACTCAAGAAGATCCAAAATGGTTTTGAAGGCTCTTAATGCCTCTTTCATAGCTTTGATTCCAAAGCAGGAAAAATTTATGACACCAAACAGATTAAGACCCATAACTTTATGTAATGTGGTGTACAAAATTATTTCCAAAGTGATCGCTAACAGACTCAAGCCCCTTATTCTAGCTCTTGTCTCATAGGAGCAAACTGGTTATGTGGAAGGAAGACAGATTCTCAATAACATCATACAAGCTCATGAGGTGGTACTCTCTCTTAAGAGCAATAAGCAAGCTGGTATGATCATACAACTTGATCTAGCGAAAGCTTAAGATAAGCTAAGCTGGTCTTACATCAAGGCAGTGCTAAGACCTTATGGCTTTAACCACAACTAGATAAGATGGGTTATGGCTCTTGTATCCACGACTAGTTTTTCCATCTTGCTTAACGACTCTCCCTCTAGAACCTTTATGCCTTCTAGGGTCTTAGACAAGGGGATCCACTCTCCCCCTTCTTCTTTGTTCTCATGATGGAAGGGCTAGGCAAAATGATCAAAATGGAAAATGATGAAGGAAGAATCCAGGGTCTGAAACTTACCCTGGATGGTGTTCCTTCTACTCATCAACCATTTGTGGATGACATAATGTTGCAGGGTATTCCAATGGTCAGGGAAGCCATAACTTTCAAACAAATCCTGAACGACTTTGCTATGGTCACTGGTACAGAGGTAAGCCTTGACAAATCAAAGGTTTTCTTTTTTAACACTGACATTGCTATTCAGAGGAACCTCACCAGAATTCTTGGGTTTCAAAGGTATCAATTACCTTCCAAGTACCTTGGAATGCCTCTTACGGAAAAAACTCTAAGCAAGGGAGTGTGGGAGCCAGTAACTAATAAACTTCAGGGCAAGGTCAGGAAATGGACATGCAGGTCTTTGAATTTGGCAGGGTGTCTTGTGCTTACAAAGGCTGTCCTGCAGGCTATTCCCATTTTCATGTTTTCAGTTCTTCCTGCTCTGAAAGGATTTATGCAACAGATCAGGAGTATTCAATGAGATTTTCTTTGGGGAAAAGGGGAAGAGAAAAATAAGTGGGCTTTGGTAGCTTGGGAAAAGCTCTGTAAACCTAAGGCCCATGGTGGTTTGGGGCTTCATGACCCAGAAACCCTCAACAGAGTTTCAGGAGAAAAACTTTGGTGGAGGTGGCTTAAGGAATTGGCAACCCCTTGGGCCAAGCTTTGGAAACATAAATATGAAAATAATTGGCAAGAGAGGGATCATATCCAAATGTCTGGTCTCATCAAGGGCTCCCACATTTGGAACCTTGCTTGCGAGAATAGAGCCATTTTCCAGCAGCATAGTTTCTGGGAGATCCGACTAGGAACCTGGCATGGTTTTGGGAGGATAAATGGCAGCAGGAACCAAATTTGTTTAGGGAAGAACTAAATTCTCTCAAGAATGACTCTGACAACAAAGGTTTACTCATGGTAAGTGACTTCTGGGATCAAGTAAGGAACAATGGTAAATGGAGAATATGGAAGGATCTGGGTTATAATGAAGAGAGCCCTTTGAAGGCCCAGATAGTTTCTCTTGCTCTAGACTTGGAACATAGGAAGATTTTGGTGTCATCCTCGTCTGACCAGCTAAGATGGGCAAGAAACACCAAAGGAAACTTTAACCTTAAAGAAGATAAATGAATGGACCTAGGGTTTGAATATCAAAACTCTGATCAGGTATGGAAGGACCTTTGGCAGAACCCACACTTAATGAAAATAAAGTTGTTCATGTGGTTGGTTCAACAAAAGAAAACTCTAACTTGGGAGAATCTTTTGAAAAGGGGTTTTTTTGGCCCATCCAAATGCCATCTATGTGGATTACAAGAGGAGACGATGGAGCACTTACTCAACCTCTACCCATTCACCTCTACCTTGTGGGATTGGGTGGCCTCAGTCTTCATGAAAACTAACAGGGACAGACTCAGCATCACCAACCCTTTGAAGAATTGGAGGAAAGAATTATTAGGCAATGAAATCATCAACAAAGCTTGGACTCTGGTTCCAGGCTTTATTATCTAGGATGTCTGGAAAGAATACAGTGGAAAGATTTTTAAGAACAAAACATGCTCGACCCAGAACATCATTGCACAAATATTGCGATAAATCAAAGACATAGTTGGAGCCCTTCTGTGGAAACTTCCTCAGAACCCTCCTTTGCCCCAAGAGGCTCACATACTGTCGCATTTGGGTCTCCATTCACTAGTTCCCTAGGGCATAAACAAGGGTGTGAGCAAAACAATTGTTGGTAAAGACATTTGGCAGCCTCCTCCTCATGGTTTTTTCAAAATCAACATAGAAGGAGCCTCTAAGGGCAACCCAGGGATGGCTGGATTTGGTGGGGTCATAAGAGATGAGCAGGGGCGCATAAAGGACATCTTTCATAGTCATTTGGGGACTGCCACTAATAACATGGCAGAGATCATGGCCTTAGAGTAGTGCCTGGAAATTCGGATCGAGTCAAATTTACACAACGCCATCATTGAAGCAGACTCTAAATTGGTCATTAATGCAGCCAAGAAGATATGTAATGGAATGGCACCTGGAAAAGTTTCGAAACATTGGAGGCTATCACAGGTCTTTCAGCGTATTCATTCCCACTTGCGAACCCTGAGAACTATCAGCTTCGTTCATGTGCGAAGAAAAGCCAATATGCTAGCTAATCGTTTGGTGAATGAAGGAGTGCTTTGCAAGGAAAGTTATAGTAGGTATTCTTGGGATTTGACACCCTTGGGGAAATTGCGTGATGATTGTCAAAGACAGGTGGCAAAAGGCATGGAGCAATTCCAGACCATGAGTAATGAGCAGAAGGAAGACTAGTGGAATCAGGAGAGAGCAGAAGTAGGAGTCAATCCTAACCATTGATCCCATAAAGAATGCTTAAGACAGAGCTAACTACAGGGGAGGAGTACATGGTAAATATCGGGCTAGTTAGAAGGCCGCTGACCATAGATTTTGATGGCATTCATTATCGAATAGTTATTAGGTTGGAAAATGATCGAAGGTTAAGTCAACAAGTGGACCCGAAGATTTATAGATTAACGATTTATAATCTTTATCGGCTCCGTAAAGCGGGTAAAGGCCGCGCTAGTTTCTGATCCGATATCTCTGAAGACCCTCAGATCAATAGGGGCTTGATCGTATGGATATCGGGTTTTAAAAGTGATTAGAGGTTAAGTCTTAGACCTGACCCAAATTTTTATAAACCACTGGCTTATAATCCTTATCAGATCTGTGAAGCGGGTAAGAGTCGCGCATGTTGCTGGGGGGATATCATTAATGACTGTCAGATCTTACGAGATCTTGATCGAAAGGATATCGGGTTTCAAAATGGGATGAGTTTAAGTTCAAGAACGGACCTGAGGTTTCATACATTAGTTTATTTTCTCTATCGGCTTCGTAAAGTGGGTAAGGGTCGCGTAAGTTTCCGATGCGATTTCTTTAAGGACCGTTGGATCACTGGGGTTATTATTGAATGGCTATTGGGTTGGATAATGGTCAGAGGTTTTTGTGTAAGCTTTCAGGTTTTGTTGATCCCGTTGACTGTTAATCATCAACGGGTTTGTATTTTGTTGGTCTTTACACTTGTAAAGACGTGTAACATATGCAATCTTTCTTGCGGTTAATTGAAGGCTCCACTCTTACTAGACCAAAAAAAACAATAAAACAAATATAATAAATAAATGTTAATATATGTTATACATTAAATAATTAAAGTACTAATAATATAAAATATTCCATATTGAGCATTTCAACTATATTGAACATATTTGGAGATGATCATCAAGATCTTAAACAAGTTGAGGTGTACATATGGTTAAATATTGCTAAATAGAAACATGATACATAATCATTCTTCACCTTTACATGTCTAACTCAATGATCATTGTTGACTCAATTCTTTGAAATTCTATTGGTTATTGAATTTCCAACTCACCAAGCACAAATTTTCTTCTAAGGCCCATTTTAGCCGCAAGTTTTCTCTAATGATAGATTTTTTTTCCTCATCTCATTTAGTAAAGTTTATAGGGGCTAAAATATTCCTTAAATGGAGAGGCATGACTTGGATTGGATTATTACTAATAATATAAAACTTTCAATATTGAGCATTTCAACTATATTGAACATATTTAGAGATGATCTCATCAAGATATTAACCGAGTTGAGGTGTAAATATGGTTAAATATTGCTAAATAGAAACTTGACACATTATCATTCGTCACTTTTACATGTCCTACTCAATGATCATTGTTGACTCAATTCTTTGAAATTTTATTGATTATTGAATTGCCAACTCACCAAGCATAATTTTTCTTATAAAGCCCATTTTAGCCACAAGTTTTCTCTAATGATAGAGGAAAATTTCCTCATTTCATTTAGTAAAGTTTATGGGGACCAAAAGCTTCCTTAAATGGAGAGGCATGATTTGGATTGGATTATTATATTATTTTTATGTTGACAGGCATTTTCTTTGCTGGTTTGGGTGGAAAAACACTATTCAGCCCAGCCAATGGGACAGCTTACATTTCGTCCCTCTAACTAATTATAAACTTCCATCTGGACTATTGTCATATGGACTTGCTTGGACTATCACGCCATTGTGGACTGGACTATCACACCATACTCCACCCACATTGGCATGACAACAACAGGTTTTCCAACATTCTCACACCATCCCCTCTCATGCCATCCTCTCCGTATTTAAGTGATTTGACCTACATTTTCACTCCATCCCATCTGCATTGAAGTGATCCAACCTTCACATACTTCACCCCTTCTCTGTCTTGCCCATTCCTTGTCTCTGTCTCACCCATTCCCTGTTTATGTTTGAACATTCGAGCCTTCAATATCGTACGACAACCCCTATATCTGAAATGAGCCTTAAAATACAATCTCTCAACAATCACTTTACATTCAATATTCACCTCCACCCTACCTATTTCTGCATTGAGTTCCACCCTGCCTATTTCTGCATTGAATTTCATTGAATAGGCATGGATAGTTTCTCCTATTTTTCCTGTTGGGTTTGGTGCATTGGATGGAATTGCAACTGCCAATATATACTCAAGAGTATTTTCTTACCTATTGCTGTTTCAAGAGGTAAATTTGACAACATCGACCTTCAAATTTGACAACATCAGAGCCAGGGATATCAAACTGAAGGACTTCAAGGGAATTATTTGTTTATTTATTTTAATTAATTTATTTTCTTCGGATACACTAGGTAATTTATCTGTGCTAAATCTTGATGCAATTATATATTTTGTGCCTGTGTGCGTCTATTTGTGTGGATCGTTGTCTATATTCATGCTTGTTCTTCTTGAGTTTGCATCAATGGATGGTGGTTGTTTATTCCAAGTTTGTTGTGCTGGTTGTATGATGAATGAAGAAGTATGTTCGTTCATTTCCAAACCATGAATCATGGTTGTTAGGAGCTACTATACACATCATGAAATATCAAGAGTTACACTCCTACTTGAGTTATGTTGTTCCCGGCCCGCTCACAACATGTTAACAATCCTTGTTGGATTGAGAACGCTCTTTCTAGTAGGCTGCCAGAAATAAACTGATTGTAGTAAGACTTGTCAAGGGTGGAGTCTTGTAGCCATTTTCTAGCCTGCTTGTAAAGCCTTTGCCTGAGTAAATGCTATAAAATGAAAGGAATGGATTGCAAATATATAAATATCTGGAAGGACCACAAAGTATACCTCAAGCAAATATTGGAGTTTAGGCCTCTTCGCATGCAAACAGATACAATTCACACTAGCGCATAGTTAAAATGCTACAAAAATTGTACTTGTGAACATTTGTTGAGAAAATTTGATTAAGTGATCCATGAGTCTACCAAATGTAATGGCCACTTAGAATACAGTGACACCTAGGGAAGGGGAGTTGTCACATCTCCTTCGTGCCTTGCGTGTGTAACGCATGTGGTTTATCAAATAAAATAACAAAAAATTGTGTCACTTTGCAGTGTGGTTATGTTTCCTCAGTAGGGGTTCTTTATCATTACTCTCAACCAATGGTGTTAGCCTTCCTTCTCATGGGTCTGTGTTTAAGGTAATTCCAATGTGTTGGAACATGAGTCCCCTTATCCGTCCTGTTCTTTATGGGGTGCCATCAACTTTTCCAATTTACAACTAAAGGCCTCGCAAAAACTCGCTTTGGTCTAGGTCGCAAAAACTGACATTTTCGTGTTGCATGGATTGCTTGTGCAGAAAAATGCTTGTTAATGGGGGCCTTTCTTTGCTAGTTTGACGAGGACACCATTTATTTTGGTTGTAATTATTGATTGTTATTTTTTTACTCTGCTTTTTTGCCTTTTTACTGTTATTTTATGCTTGTAATAAGATTTATTTATTTTATTATATATATATATTATATATTATATATATTGTGGTTCATAGTCACTCAGGTGCTCTCTACATCCACAGGTAATAATCTAGGCAGATCCACCCGAAGGGATCTACCATCGATTGTGTCGAGGAGATTTGACCCCGTGACCTCCTAGTTGGCAAGGTAATTAACAACGGTAACTCGACCAATTGAGCTATCACTTGGGGCTTAATAAGATTTATTTTGCTTGTAAATTTTTACTTTTTTTCCTGCATATTATATATATGTCTTTTACAATTTTTCAAGTTGCCTAATATATTTATGGATTCCTCGTCAGATACCTACTGTTGCAGTTCACAATTTGATTTACTGTTGTTTTTACTGTTTAGTATATATCATATTATAATTTCCATATGAGCACTAGGGTTTTCAAAAGAATGGGAATAGGAAGGAAACCCTTGCCTCCACATCATTATTAGAATGTACCAACCCTTCCTATACCACACTGAAAACAAAGCAAATTGTGATACTAGGGATTTTGCGCACATCTACTCTAAGTTATTCCAAAAATTTTCAGAATCTGCTTTCAATGGGTCTAACCTTCTTGAAAAAACTTACATGATGAGGAAATTTTATGTTGATGTTGACTGGTCTCAGTGAAATGACATAGTTAGGTCTTTATATTAGAAAAATTTTCAAGGGCATAGTTAGGTCTTAATATTAGGGCCAAGGCACAAAACAAACAATTAGATCGGTTGTAACCCCTTGAGAAGAAATGATAATTGTTAACATCAAATTTACATTTATAAATCTGAGCATTGGTTTTGGGAATACATTCATGGAATCATTCAAGGTAAGAAAAATTTCAGAGTTCACCATTCGACATCGATGGTTTAAGAGTACCTTAGTCATATAGGTACATAGTTTCAAAGTTTTTTTCCAGCATTACCTTAATCCAGAGTTATAATAATAATAAAAAATACAAGACAAAGGCAATTGTTTCGGTGGTTTTCCCAAATGGGTTTCAAGAGTAAACTGCTTGTATTATTATTGGATTTACGATCAACTTCTTTAACACTATTTTATTTATTTAATTACAATCTACAAGTATTAAACAATCAGAATTAATGCATGGTCACATAATAAGCAAAGATATATCATTTTTTATTCCCATAAAAACAATGAAGATCCATATTGGTGAATCGACTTGGTGAAAGGTTGAGCAATTACGGATCACTACATATTTCAAAGTTCCATGTAATTCGAACTTTTGGTTCTCTAGGTGTAGAAGTGTAAAGAGTTCTTTGGCCATGGTTGTAGATGTTTGTGAGAGTGTAGAAGTTTAGGCTTAGACACTACTGTATTATGGAATGAGTTTGAAAGGTTTTTATGTCTTCAACCTAATAAAGAGGAAAATAATTGTTGTGTCTTTCTGTTGTGTTAAATTTAATTGCAATTATTGTTGTGAGTTGTGCTTTTGTTGTGTGTTTTGATTTCCAGTCCCCTAGGCCTTGCATCACAAGTCCATGGGATAGTGGTTGAGTCACAGGGTCATAAAAAATTCATTGAGGCAAAGATCCCTCAAATTCTTTTATTGTGGATGGAAATACATTCCCTTCATCTTCTAGCTCAAGGAAGACAAAGATCTAATATTCCAAAGTTCCCCTTGTTTTTTGGGCCCAAAAGTGCTATATTTGAATTGATGGAATTTTGATTTCAATCTAGAAAGCATATCCCTAGGGAAGTTCCAGTCTATGTCCTTTCCACATCTCTCCTTGGTATTTTGGGATGATCCAACATTTCCTAGCATTCGCAATAACATATGGAAATTTATGGGAATAACAATCTCGAAAGCTTATCAATATTCTTGTGTGATTATTTGTATGGAAGTGGATCTTTCAAAGGAGCTTCAAGAAGAAATCTAATTGAATCTAAATGGTTGGTTGGTGTTATATACAGGAGTTCAGGGTCTTAATGGTTGATCTTAATATGGGGGTTAGCGAACAAAACAACCAACTAGATCAGTTGTAATCCCTTGAGAAGCAATGCTAACTGTTAACATCAAGTTTACATTTCTAAATTTGACCATTGGTTTTGGGCATATGTTCATGGAATAATTCAAGGTGAGAAAAAATTCAGAGTTCACCATTCGACATCGATGGTTCAAGAGTACCTTAGTAATATAGGTACATAGTTTCAAAGTTTTATTCCATCCTTACCTTAATCTAGAGTTATGATAAAAATAAAATAAATGAGATAGAGGCCACTTTTTGGGTGGTTTTCCCAAATGGGTTTCAAGAGTAAAATGTTTGTGTTATTATTGGATTTATGATCAAATTATTCAACACTATTTTTTGTATTTAATTACAATCTACAAATATTAATCAATCAGAATTAATGCATGGTGACACAACAAACAAATATATGTCATTTCTTATTCCCAAAAAAAAATGAAGGTCCATATTGGTGAATCAACTTGGTCAAAGGTTAAGCAATTATTGATCACTACATATTTCAAAGTTCCATGTAATTCGGTCTTTTGGTTCTCTAGGTGTAGACATGTAAAGAGGTCTTTAGCCATGGTTGTAGATGTTCGTGAAAGTGTACAAGTTTAGGTTTAGACACTGTTGTACTATGGAATGAGTTTGAAAGGTTTGTATGTATTCAACCTAATAAAGAGAAAAATAATTGTTGTGTTAAATTCAATTGCAATTAATATTGTGATTTGTGCTTTTATAGTGTGTTCTAATTTCTAGTCCCTCGACCTTCCATCATAAGTCCATGGCCTAGTGGTTGAGTCACAGGGTCATAAAAAATTCATTGATAATATCAACAATCATTGAGGAAAAGATCCCTCAAGTTCTTCCTTTGTGGATGGAAATACATTCCCTTCATCTTCCAACTCAAGGAAGACAAAGATCTAATATTCCAGATTGGCCCTTATTTTCTGGACCCAAAAGTGCTATATCTGAATCGATGGACATTTGATTTCAATCCAGAAAGCACATCCCTAGGTCAGTTCCAGTCTAGGTCCCTACTACATCTCCCCTTGGTATTTTGGGATGATCCAATATTTCCTCGCATTTGCAATGGCATATGGAAATTTCTGGGAATAGCAATCCCAAAATCTTGTCGATATTTTTGTGTCATAATTTATATGGAAGTGGATCTTTCAAAGGAGCTTCAAGAAGAAATCGAATTGAATCTCAATGGTTGGTGTTATATATAGGAGTTAACTGCAAACAACTCCCCTTCAAATACAATATGTACCATGTGTATGGCCACTTTGGCATAGGTTCCCCTGTGCCCTTGAAACAACAAATGTCATCATAGAAAACACCAAGAACTAGCACCATTGCAACCTTAGCCTAAATTGCGCTTCTACCTTCATCGAAAACCTTTAGTGGTTTAAGGTTCTCAATGAAAACAATACTCAAGACGATCCACCAAAAGAGGAAGGATGCATGAAAGAGGAATCAGAATAGAAGGCATTCCAGGAAAGAAATAAGGAAAACATCCAAGCAGAGGCAGAGAATGAATGACCTCAAGAGGAGCCAAACACTAACCCCCATGTATGCCAGGGCCCTCAAACAGACCCTGAACTCCGCCCTTGGAACTAGCGGAAGAAAGAGGAAGAAAGAAGCCCGAGTACATTAAGGCTTTCAAACTAGTCTTTGCTGGCCAAATTTGGCTATCCTGTGCAAGGATCATCCCAAATTTAAATGTTATTTCTTTGCATCTTTCTAGGAAGCCAATTTTTTAAGCAATATACTAGCTGTTATGTAAGCCAGAGTAAAAAAATGGGAAAACAAAAAAATATTCCTACCATCTCATTTTTCTTCGAGATTGGAAAGTTTTGAAGACATACACTTTCCCCTTCATCTCATTTAACGCTAGGATTTTTGGGTTTGGTTGCATCCCTCTCTTTCTTAATACAATATTACCATTACCTTAGCAAAAAAAACAAAATGACATGATACAATTCTACATGCTTCCATGGACAAAATCAATTCCTATGATATATTTCCGCACCAGAGCATCAATGTAAATGCCATTTTTCCTTTATCACAACTACCA
Organism: Pinus taeda; assembly: GCA_000404065.3. Classification (NCBI taxonomy): domain Eukaryota; kingdom Viridiplantae; phylum Streptophyta; class Pinopsida; order Pinales; family Pinaceae; genus Pinus; species Pinus taeda. The sequence goes on along the minus strand of APFE030490920.1, from coordinate 50,729 downwards.
TAAACATATTCACTCATCTAGGTGGTTTCACATAGTAAAGGTCAACAAGGTGCCATGATATAAGGTCAGATCCTCAGATGAACAAGAGAACTTCCATTTACAAGCAATACAAGGACTTAACTCTAAAATTCGCAATGTTTTACCCATAATTTCAAATCTAAAATTCCAGAGCTTTTGACCTTACTTTCAACTCTAAAATTCCCAAGATTTTAAACTTAATTTCCGCTAATACATGTGAGGAATATCGCAAACCTGCAATGAAACCACAAGGACATGAAAGCAGGACAATAATAGTGGAAAGCCACAAAGTGCACTCTAGCTAGCTGGTGAACTCTAGAGAGTGCATACAAATACCAAACTCTACCCGGTGAACTCGTTTTGTTTTTTGTTTTTGTTTTTGTTTTTGTGTTTTTTTTTTTAATCTTGGAAGTGTTGATACCTTACAAGCTACACTGTTAGTTAGGTTGAAAAATATCAATAGACCATTGTCCAACCTTTGTATGGTGTCCATGATATGAGAAATAAAATACATTGTCATTCTGTCTCTTAGCTATACCAACTATCTGATTCAATAGAATGTTGATTTAGGAGTCATCTAAATGTTGCTTTTGAAGTCATTTCTACAGATTCAAATAAAGGTCTTCATCTTTTATTTTT